>VXBO01003229.1:408941-460418 GCA_013400135.1 Rhinoptilus africanus
CGGCATTTTCAAAGTGTCCCCACACAAGGGAGGAAGAGCACAATCAGAAGCAAGGGTACGTTTCTGCGCGGTCTCTCAAAGAGGGCTTTTCTCTTTGGTGTAAACCGTACAAGTTACACAAGTGCACTGAATCGTTCCAAATACTAATGACAGAGTATGACAAGAGCTGTCAAGGCATTTACATGACCGTTCCCTTATCCTCACAGTCTGAACTGTGGTTTAACGCTTTCAAAAGCGCCCAGCACCAGGCTAAAGACTCTCCTGTGCAATGGGAACCAATGCCCAGCACTTTTAGCAGACCTATGCCCAGTTAAGAAGAGTCATCATCAGCTTGCGGGCTTGGGGAGGGAAGCGGGGAACCCAACACAAAAACAACCGACCAGCCGTAACTCTGACCTCTTAAAACACACTGTCCAGCTCAGCCAGAACAGCAGCAACTCCCGCAGCGAGTCCTGTGACAGAAAGCTCAGGTGCCCATCTTCAGGAGACAAATCAGGGATCTGGACTCAGAAAGATACAGGAACTTCCTTGTGAAACACAGTAAGATGCCTCCTCCCCTCTTCTGGATTTTGTACTGGCAAGGTGCAGGCACTTATTTTGTACCTTTGTGAAGTGCCTAACTCTTCCCATGCATTCAGGGATGGCCCTAAGCCAACATGACCACCGCAGTGGCATCAGTCCTTCTGCTGAAAGGGAAGCTATGAAGATCGTTAGCTTCCAATAATGCTGTTTCCATGTACCTCCTGACCACACAACCCAAACCTTACTCCACTCCACATGTGGTAGAAGCATCCCAGACACTTACACAGCAAACAAAGCCCTAGTGGCATTGACTCACATATTTTCATATATTCCTCACCCACAAAAATCCTATACTTGCGGACACATTAGCACAGAACAACAGTATTGCAATAGGTTTCCAGCATAGAACAACAGCAAATATCGTAATGTTATGAGCAACTGAAGAACTATTCACTTCATGGTTTGGCTTAGTTTACCATCAGCTTAGATCTCGCTGGTGGTCAGAGCACCAATGCCACTGAGCAAGAGGACAGGAACGGGTAATTGAGGGTGGAGGACCATAGCAGGCTGGAATACTTTGGCTTAAACTGATGAGAAACCAGATGCAGCGGTGGCATCATTGCAGCTCCTGGCTCCAGAGGCAGCTTCCTGCTTCGTTTGCAGTTTTGTGCATCTCTCAACATTTTCTCACACGAGGCACAGCAACGTGCCACACTTGCACAGCCAGAGCCACTCACACTGCTGTTATTTTGTCCCAGAAGACTGAAAAAAAGAAAGCCATAGCAGACAGGGACAAAAATCGGATCCCTGGCCATAGTGATGTCCGTTCACATTGCTGAAAACAACTCTCCTCATTTAGGAATGTCAGGGCATCTGCATGCATAGTTGTATCTCTTCTTGCTGTTCCAACAAGGATGGTTATCCCGAGGGAACCAGGGGATGGAGTTTATGGCACTGCTCTTCTCTACTTGCTTACTGAGTTACATTTAAGCAGTCTGACTAGTTAACTGTTTACTGCTTTAGCATTGAAATTTGGGAAATGAGAAGCTTTTTTTGAAAGAAAATTTTCTTGAAATTTTAAACTAAATTTTAAAACAACTCTTGGGGTGACTCTAAATATGCAATGAATTTATTTGTTCCTAGTTAATTCAGTTGCCTCTGCCAACACTGTTTGGTGGCTTTGCGTTTTTTTCCACATCTATTTATGTTTGATGTACCCGGGGACCAATATACCTTTATGATCCAGAATTAGAGCTTTCCTAGAGTTACTGCGATCTATCAAGGAGCAGCAAAGCAACATTAAAAGAAAAAACATCAGTCTTCAATGCTTTCTTGTTACATTTTTCTTTCTAATTGAAGGAAGAAAAAACCCTTCGCTTTAATATTTTTTTCTATATATTTTCTTCCTCCTAATTACTAATATTGGGGTATGTTCTACAATCTTTTGGGGAGGGAGTTGTTGTTATCATTTCTGAGTAAAAACAATCTGTTACAAATTCAATGACGGAGAAAGAGGTGCCAACTTTCCTGCAGGTGAAACATAAAGGCCGTGTCATTGTCTGACCTTAGAAGAAGAGAAAGATTTGTAAGTGACAGAGATCCACATAACCAGGGGCATGAGAAGAAACTCTCCACCAAAACTGCTTTGAGCTTAATGGTATATGGAGCATCCTGTTGTACGGTCATTTAGACCATGATCTTGAAAGACTCAGCGAGGCTATTTTATGCAGTATGCCATTAAAAGTCAACGCACGGTATGCAAAATTAAACATGAGTAATCCTTTGCAGAACTGGGGCCATATTTAGTTAACCTTTCACAGAAAAAATAAAATTCTTAAGGTTATTTTCTAAGATTCTATTAAGACCTGCTGTATTTTAATAGGAATGAGGATTTTGTTTCATTTTTGCCACTCAATATTTACATGGTTGAAAGGAAAACAAAATATTAATCCAGTCTTATCTTTTTAGGATCAAAATCCCAAACAACACATGTGAGAAATGCTGAGGAACAGATAAGCAAGAGGGAAGGTCTTTTATATACAGCCTTGCATACAGTCAAATCCATTTTTAAAGTCTAACCTTAATGAGAGCTTTAGAGATTAAAAAAAGGAAAAAAAAATTTTTTTTGCATGTAGACCACTTTGAAGAACAAGTTGCCCACAAATTTCTGTCACTGACGACAAGTCAAGGATAACATTAGGAAATCATGATCATAGAGATGCCAAAAAAATTAGTCAGTATGTATCATGCTGCCAGATCGATCTGCTTCCCCAAACCAAGAACATGGTCTGGACAGCGGAGAAAAGGAAAAACACAAACCACATTTTTAGGACAAGAAACCATCAAAAAGATGGTGTTTTTTATTTTTAAAAAGTTACAAGCTTTTGATTTCTGTCTTGGTTCTGGTGTTTTGTGGGTTTTGGTTTGTTTTTTTTTTTTGTTTTTTTTTTAAAAAAGGGAGGCAGGGTGGGGAGGGAGAAGGAGAAAGAAAATGCCGGCCCAGTAATAAATCCCAGAATTTAAAAAAAGAAGCATACATTTCACCTCAACTGGCTGTTCTGGAGCAAAGGACTTCTCCCAGGGACTACCCTGACCTGTCCTCACACCACCCCTAGGGCAGTGCATCGTGGCCAGACTTCAGCTTCCCAGCGTTTGTCTGAACAGTCACCTCTACAGCATCTCTGCTTGGGCCGCTGAAATACGACTCTGAGGCACAACTTCTGAGGACACCGTTGTTGTTATCCTCTAAGAAAAAGTCCTATCAGGATGGAGAGTCCATTTTCTCTTTACTACTGAACCACCTCTTGAACACAATGATGTTCATCAAACTCTAGCTAACGAACCTCTGAATCTACAGCTAATTTAGTTTTCAATTTGTATTGAGCTACAAACAACAACAAAAAAAACCAAACGAAGCTTAAAGACAATGACAGTTTTATTCTAGCCTGATCTCCTAGTTATCTGTGGAAATCTTTAACATACAAACGTAAGCTGGAAGAGTCCAAGGAGGTCTCCAGAGAGAAAGCTAACAGTGCATAGGCGAGAGGAGCCATTATGAGATATAAACATCCTTTTCCAGTTTGACCATCTTTTGTGATACGTCAGTTCAGTAAACAATGCTCAAGGTGGGAAAAAAGAGTCCCTGGGAAGAATATTGTGCATTTAATATTTTTCATAATATGGGACTAGAAGTTCTACCAAGATGCCTTCAGGAAGCTGCAATGAGTCATGTCAGTCAAGTAGAAAGAATATCTAACACTCAGTCAACACAAAGGAAGTGTTAATTAAGCTAGCTTAGGTAACAGAAAGGAAATGTCTTAAACCCTCACATTCACAAGGTATCCATGGCTGACGAAGACAAGGGGAACCTGTCCAGAACAGACAAAGCAGTTCTGGGTCTGTGCCCATCAGTGATTCCACTTCTGCAAACAAAGGCTTTTCAGGGCAAGAGATAAGGACAAACACATCCCCGTTGACTTTCTTTAGGCAAAGCAGCTAAAGCAAGTTTGACCCCAAATTTCAATTCTTACAAGGGAAATTACGTACAATTTTAAGTCAGGCATCTCAAAAAAGTGGCAGTAAAACCAATAGCTGCCTTTGTCCCTGCTACCACGCTCGTTGTCATACACTCTTCTTGAAAAAGTTATTCAGCAGCTTTCTGACAATGGGTTCTGAAAAGAAATGTGTGATCTAAAGCAAACTGAACGGGGTGCTGTTCTTGTCAGGAAGGGATCAAATCCCACATCAGTCAGAGCACAGAAAACTATCTTCCACTCTGTCAGCTACGATTTGCCTGTTTCCTTCCAGCCAACTCTCCTCAAAAAATAAACATCACCACACAAAAAGCAAATCAAGCTGCAGCACAAAGTCAGATTTATCTTATTCCCGAGTCACCTGTCCCAGATTCACTGGATGCTGGATAAAACGGTAGAGGAGAACACACACAAGCCACCACAGAGAAGATCACTGCATCCACACTGCCTACTGGAATGAACAAAATTACATATGGTAAGTCTATAACTCAAGAAGTTCATTCTCTTTATCCACCGACACAATGAGTTGCACGCTGTTTCTCTAAGATGCCTTCTAAATTAATTAATTTTGCAAATTACTTTTCTCCAAGTGGTCTACACATGGCTAATTTCAGAAATACACACATGTGGAAAGGCCCTGTAGATTAGATAGCACTGGTTTTGTACAAACTTCCCCCGATTGAAAGAAATAGGAGGAAGAGTCATGAGAGCTACTGAAAACTCTCAGCAAGAGGGAACAAGAGCTGACAGAGACACTAAGATACATTTAGGGCTGCTAAACCTTCTGCTCTTAGGACAAGAGTGGACATTCACAAGTTATTCCTGGGACAATTAAGTGGAATTTGTATTTTAATTCCTTGTTACCTTTACAACACCACAGTGGTTGTGCACAGACATAGATCTAGTTGCAAAGTATGACATTTTTCCCAGTTTATTTAAGTGCTTCCATGCAGGGAGCAGGCAAGGAGCCTTGCAGACTCTGACCCTTCTGTGTCACATAGCGTCCCTTCAGTGTATACAAATACCGGAGTACAGAGGAGCACATGCAATCCCAGCTTGCGGTCCTGGGAATGTAGTTCTCACATGTTTACAAGCACAACCAAAGATGCATTCGCTACTTTAAGAGAAAATCCAAGGGGAGCTTCATTTTAATTTTGTAGTACTCATCTCGGCATGCTATACTGCTTTTGTTTTGTTCTCATTTTTACCCATATCATAACTCAGATGAATGGCACAGAAATACCTAGGAATCATGGCTAGCATGGTGAATTTTCAAAAAATAATAACCCCAATCAGAGACCACCAATCTGCTTCTGTGTATTAGCTGAAGCAGGAGGTTCCAGTTCCCGTACCATCCAACCGCTCGCAGAACTGCAAAGCTCAGGTACTGCTTTATTGGCAAACAGAAGATGCTCCGATCACTGGCATCCATTAGGTGTGGTGTTCTCAGAAGTCCAGTGATTTGCCCAAAGATAGTCATTTTAGTTTATTAAATCAGTGATAAAAATAATCTCTTCTAGGAAAAACCCCGAGGGACTTGAAGTTTATGACGGGGAAAATACGCTATTTATTTGTCTTGATTCAGAACACGTACAATTAACACACTAACACGTCTCTCAAACAACATACAGCATTTAAATGGTCTTTCTCACGACCGAAGTCATCAGCTTCAGGGTTTTTATGTGTATCATTTTACATGCAAACATACATAACTAACTAGACATGCGGAATTTAATAGTCATTCTTGCTGTTAGAAGACCAGTACACGTATAGCGTCGGAGTGATTAACAGATCACGGAGAATGTGGCCCACTTTGACCTCTCCAGAACTGAGCTTTTTCAGTCCATTTCAGATGGCCACCCTATTGCTTTTATGAGTAAGGGATAATTCTGGTACATTCAGTTCTATTAAAGATATATAATTATCTACTCAGAATATACATAAACACAGTGCCAGTGCCCAAAGAGCATTCTGTTACATGACAGTCCTGTAATTCACAGCCCTATTTCATGCATCACTGTTACAATTTAAGTAAGAATAAGTCTTCATGCAGCATAAATACATATATATTTATTACCTGGATTCTGATATTAGATATTGGAATGCTGAACTGTTTCTTGGTGGGGTCTTGGTGCTCAGGAAACTGGGGGCACAAATTGGAGGAGACACCTGTCTCCTTACACCTGCCCATTTAACTGGAAAGGTTCAAAAGCTGGCAATCGATCCCTACAGTTCAAATTATTGCCAACAACGTCAACAAGATGCTAAAAAGGCTACTCAGTGACCAACCGAACCTCTCTCGTTTGCTTTGTCATTCACAGGTCCCTTCTTAGATGACTCAAAATTTCTTCCATTATTCATATTTGGCAATGGTACTACACTGAACGTGAGGAAACTGCTATTTGTTTCAGCTTTACACTGTTACATCAAGCTAATTTCTCAAAGGTATTTGAAGAAATGTTCTTTTCCCAGACGCTGAACATACTCAACTATCTGTCTGTGAGCAAAGACAATAAGGTATCTGAGCAGTTCAGCTATTTTACTCTTCCCTGCTACGTTAAACAAAAACCCACAACACAATAAATGCTAAAGCTGAGTGCAAGAAGTAAGTTCAAAAGTGAAATGTTCCCAAAATCCAGTAGGTATCTGTAACAGAAGGTTTCACTTAAAGTGGATATCACTTTACTGGTTTTAACAAACTTCAAAGTAAGTGTCCTAATGCTACTCATTTTGTGTGTCTGTTTTACATCAGTCACAATTCTGTATCACGGTTTCACTTCTGCCTGATACTTATCATAAATTTCTGTAACTGGAAAGCACACTTAGTGTATGGATTAAATTAAGAATGGTTTTACAAAGCAGCATGATAGCAGACATTTATGCTATTAACTCACTTTTTTTACATATCTGCTGATACGTTGTTAGAGCATGCTAAAATATGGTATGGTAATCCATACCACATACATCAGCAAGATAAATACGTTTAACTGAAATAGAATCAGAAATCGGTTTTATGGGGCTTGGTTTCAAGTCACTGAAACGTAGGGAAAATTTTCAAATAAAACTATTAATTTTTAATTCATTATGCCACTTTAATTCAATGGAAAATGGCTAATTTTAATAAAACCAAGTGTTAGTGCTGATGGTGAAATCTTATACGCACAGAAAGTTAGTCTCCTAGGAACGCAGCCTGGGAGCAATATCTTGGATACTGAAAAGGTATTCCCCAATATGGAAGTTTTACACTATTTGCCGGCAAATAGAGTGTCCTGGATGATGCATAGCCCTTGGGCTTTCTCACCTTGAGGAGGAGCAAGACCACGTGCAATGTCAGCATCTACAAGGCAGTTTAGGGGAGTTAAGCACATCCCTGCCAGTGAACTCCCACAGGCCCTACGCACCAAAGTTCCTTTGTTCCTTTAGAAAAAGTCAATCCCAAGAGAAGTGCTGTGGGTCTATTTTCTATAAGGAAAGGTAAATCAACAAATGAAGAAGATTTGGGAGTAGGGTATTGCCCTGATTCTCAGGTATAACTCATTATTATGCTACCAAGTCCCCTCAGTTCTTTTACAAAATTAACACCGTTGGGCTCCTCCGAAGACCTTACTGTTCTGGGGTAGAGAATGGCCAGCACAAAGAGTGCAAACTGCATTTAAAGAGCTGTCAGAGAGACTTAGCACATCTGGCACACAAGGCACTTTGAGTTCAGACACAGCCTTGAAGAAGTGATAACAACATAGTGACCAACAGGGAAAAGTCACACTGCACGCTTTGCTGATGGGACACAAAACTCCCATTTTCTCAGTCACATTCCTGCAGGTGCCAGTGTCCCCTAGTGCATGCAATCCAGAGGCAGGGGAGAGCAGCAGAAGTACATTTTGCTCCATTTCCTATGCCTTTGGTGCAGTTTGGGTAGGATATTCACTGCTGTCATTCAAAAGTTTCCCGTGTTTCATCCTGAAACGTATTTTTTCCAAGGCATGTCACTAAGCAGTAGTTTGCAAAATATTTTTGACCTGGAGAACCTTTTTCCCCAACCATCTCCCAAAATGTAGAATCATTAACAGATCATGTAATTAAATCTACTGTAAAACCTGTGATTTTGATAGAAATACTTGATTCTGCTTGGGCCAGCTACCCTGTGCCTCCTCTAGGACATGCACACAGTTGCCAGTCACCCAAGGATCAGGAGCAGTCATTTGCAGAACAGAAGGCAAAAACCTTCTTGGTGATCTCAGGAGCAAATGGTTGCATCCGATGCACTTCCAAGGCAAAAGTAAATTGTTCCTTAAGGCTGTAATAAAAACCAGCCATTGGAGCTTATTTTAGGAGCATTTCATTAATACAACAGTATGAAAAAGAAAGGCTGAACTCCATTAGAAGGAAAAATTCTAGCAGGCGCACACGTATTGGAGCGGCGGGGCTGAAACCTATTGCATTCGCCTCTCCTCTTCCCCCTCACTACGTGGGTCTCACCCCTGGAAGCAGGCAGAGGTCTCAGAAAGGCTCAAAGTCCCCTGTACAAACACATACATCATGCCACAGTGTCACATAGCCACCTGCCTTTATTGTAGCAGCTATGCCCCTAAGGACTTACGTGGAGGGACCTAATGAATAGCAGACTGCACCGAGACTGCAGGTTTTAATGCCAGCTCTGCCACCCGCAGAACTTGACCACAGGCCACTCATCCTCCGTCCTCCCTCCTTCATGTGCAAATAGGGAAAAAAAAAAAACAAAAACGAGACTCTTCCTCTTTGCAGAGGTCCTAAGTGCTGCCAAGTCTTCTCTGCAGTGCAGGTGAAACGAGGGACTTTGACTACAAAAAGCTAATAAAATCTTCTAGGTAGCTATCACTGGTCTTCGTCTCCATCCTTTTAAATGAAGTTGCTGCTGGAGCACCAGCTGATGGTACAACAGGAACATAGCCACAGCGTGAACATGCAGAATGCCCAATAGCGGGAATTGTAATTGTTTTCCTGCGCCCTCCTCCAAGTACAGTATTTGAAACTGTCAGAAATCATCAGTTAGACACATCCCAAAGTCATAATTGCCCCCATCCAGGAGGGATTATAATTTATTGTAATTTCAAGAATATACAACAGTTATTTAGTCATTTTAGAGTACAAACAACTACTTTAATAAGCTTACAGATAAGTTATTAGTGCGGTGGAGAACTCCTTTGAAACAAGTAATTTAATTACTCCCTCCCTTGAAAAATCTACAACATCTAGCACACATAAAAGGAGGCATCTCGCGTACTAACTTGTCCGACAGTTATAAAAGCGTAGGGAAACATGAAAAGAAGATGCTGAAATATGTATAACCACAGAGTTCCACCATAACAGGAGTCAAAACGATAAGCTATCAAGGATCTTTGCAGTCTTTAAATACCGCTAGAGGCCACATAAAAAAAACAGAATTGTTTTCGACTGCCTGTATCAGTACTTCGAAGCCTATTTAGACTACATGTTTTTCAGGGTCAGAATCACCTCTCTCAGACACAGGCTGGTCCACATACCAGGCCCCTAACCCCTAACTAATGCCCCTACATGAGTTACTGCAATATCTGTGTCTAGCAGTATCTACCTTTATAAATAAAAGAATGCTAATAATAAAATCAGTTGCAGGTCATATCCTCTCTTTGTACCGGCACATCTACAGCACCAGCGGCATGCCTTCAACAGACAAGGCACCTAGATGAGGTGCCACAAGGTGCACACCACACGCTAGCCACACGGTTTTGCAGCCTGCTCAGACAGAGCATTAGCAGAAGCCAGTGTGGCTATATCCACACCACATGTCAGGCCAGCAGCTACAGAACCCCTTTTTCAGCTTTTGTTTCTGCAGCCTGTGCCCAGGAATGACTTTTTTCTGACCCGCAGGGACACGCCAACAGGTGGGGACACAAAGATACCGCAAGACAGAAAACTTGCACGAGTGACTTAAGGTGTAAGTTCAACTCAAAGAGTAAAGACAATGCTTTCAAAAGCAGAAATTCATCCAGTCCCTTTAAAATGGAACACTAATGCCAGACTTATTTATTTTGCACACTGGTTTAGGCAGAAAGCAATTGTCATTGTCAGCACTTGAATCCATTCTAAGAGAAGTTAGAGATGTGCATCCCCACCAAAATATGGGCGAGTTTCTCAGATACACCATGGCTAGAATTGACAGACAAAATTGTATAGACAATCCTGTGATATAGAACACAATTGATCCAAATGGCCTCCCCAAAGGTTACATCCCGGTGCTATGTGTACAATAAAACATCGTTTCCTGGCTCAGACATTAGTTCTGGTGCCCATATGGTTTGTACTAACCAACCCACATAGAGAGACTTACTGGTTGGAGACACCTGCTTGCATGTGTAATTCACGACACATACACTACGCCGGTAACAGTTGCACTAATGCTTAACAAAGAAAAATACTGCTTTGTGCCCAATAGGAGGGAGACAAACCCTTTGAAAGCAGATACATTCCTCTGAAAGACAAAGCATGTTACAGTAAAAATCCACTCCTATTAACTAGGAATGATATCATTTATGTCTATGTAAGAATTTGGATAACTTAAGTGCAAATTTTATTTATTCTCTTAAATAAACTAGTTTAAAATAAAAGTTTATAAACTAGGAAACACCACCATCATTCATCACTAGGTCTTGAATAAAGGCCACTGAGCATTTGGACCACAACATCCTGCCTATCAGTATATACGAAGAGGAAAAGCAGTGCTAGGCAAGGAATTTAGCAGCCTCTGACTACATGATGCACCCTCACATTAAGCTCCTCAGCCACAGATACCATAGGATACGCAGTCCTTGGTTTTCCCATGGAAAACCTCTGGGGAACAAGAACTGCTAGCTTTTAATAAAAGCAAGGGAAAGTGATGCAGCTGTGAGACAGTAAATGTCTTTGGCAACTGTCCCGTATAATTTTCCCTGGTCTTCCACTGTCTTACAATCTACAAAATTTTCTTCCTATTCGTGCATCCAACAGCCACTGGGAGCCCTGAAGGTCTTCAGGTGACCAGCATGGGGCAATACAAACTGCTCATTTTTAGGGATAACCCTTGAATTCAGTCTCTCTTTTGATCAGTGCACCAATAAACAATGTCTTACACTGACCACCACGACAAGTGCTGTAGCTGTACCTGGACTCCATCAAAACTCCAAATTCAGCATGTTACAAGCTTCATCGGATATTCAGTTGCTTTCCTTAATCGGCCATCACCAACTGGACCCCACTCAAATCAACCTTTCATTCATGGCTCAACTGACATCACGCACTAGGGAAAGTGACAAACTTTAATGATTTGGTCCAACAAGGTAATTGTCCACAACATGATAAATTTATCATTGGGGATATTGTCACCAATTCTCTCAGGGGCCCCATGAACTGAAATGGCTATTCAGGTAAGGATCAGCAGGTTTCCATGTGATGCTAACCTCAGAGGGAACCTCCTGGGAATGTGTGTCAATCACGGTCGCTCTCTCTTCCCATCTGTAGGCAAGCCAATACCACAAGGTACAGAGAACTGGGAAGTAATGGCAAAGGTACTTCTTGCTACAAACACTCATAAAGTTATACAGAAAAGAAAGGGAAGTCATCCAAAGAGAGGAAGGTGCAGCAAATCTCTTCATTATATTTTTATATTTCAAGTTTATGGTGGTGAAATGGAGAGCTTACGCAATTCATTTGGACGTAGGGCCTCCATCAGTCCCAGAGAAAAAAAGCTCCGTTTAGCAGTACCTTCTAAGATTAGGTACTTGCAATATTACTTCAAAGAAATTCTTGACAAGTGTTTTGTCAACACTTCTGAACTCAATATGTGAAATGAACCTTCTGTAGAAACGATATATAAACAAACAAACCTGGTAGGATGAGAAACGAATCTTAACACTTAATAATTAAATGAGGCAAGGAATTCTGGATTTGTTGTAAGGATGAAACGTGTTTTAAAAACAATCTACTTTTCAGGGGAATTTTACTAGAAATTTCTACAAATTTGCAGTTTTCAAAAGCCAAAGCAAACATTGACTTACAGCATACAGTAAAAGAGAAAGTCTGGATTCATTGGTGGAAGCTGAGCATTGGAGACACATTTTAGTTTCTTTTTTAAACTGAAGTAGGATAGTTCACTGGCTGTGTAACAGTTCCTCCCAAGGTAATTTGCTATGATGCTAAAAATGGTCCCAGAATATCAGAGGCAAGATTTTATTTTATGATAAAACTAAAAAGCATATAAATTATGGTTGGGAAAATAACCAAGGATAACGCTAATTTATGTAAATACGTACTATACAATACAAAGAAATATTCATTTTTGAGGAGCATATAATAAGATTAAAAATCCTGCTGATTAAAGGAAATAGCTTTTTAAATGCATTTTGGGTTAGATGCAGAACGTTTCCAACATGAAATAGAATTTTGCACAATCCAAAATATAAATAAAAGCAAATTAAAGAATTAATTAGAAACAACAAGCTGTATTTCTGATCACAGCCAAGAATACAAATCAGATAAGATAAAAAGGAATTTTATATCAAGTATTGTCTATCACCCACCTCATCCGTCTGTGTGATCACAACTTCTGGGATGCTGCTGCTGCTGTCATCTTTTCATCTTCATGCTGAGCTTCCTCTGTTCCTCCATGAGCCGATAGATCCGAAGAACCACAGCCTAGCACTTCACCAACACGCTCCTCATCTTCTGGAAAGTCAACGCTGACTGAAGTCTCAACGCCGTCTACAAAGGCTGACAGGGACTCTTTGTTAGCACCATGCGCACTGTCAGAGGTTACCTGAGCCTCGTCAAAGGTCTGGTGTCTCAGGATGACAAACTTTGTTCCCTGCTGAACAAAGAAAAGACAAGACATAAAGGGCCTTTCAATAGGACACTGACTTCTTTAGCTTTGCCATGAACTATTTTTGATACATAAGGGAGCCTAAGCATGTACGATGCCGGAGAGTATAACATTTCAAAGCTCGTACAGTATCTTTCTCAGGGAAAGGATTCTGCAAAACAAAATTATTACAGCAACATTCATCTATTTCCACGGAGAAATCCTTTACACACCAAAAAAAGAAACTCGCACACATTCTGTATCAAATAAACAAGCAAGTCTCAGCAAGAGGAGGAATCTTTTGAACGCGCTCACCACTACCACACTACCACAAGGCTCCGACTACGCTCCCAAGTGGGAGCATCACAGGGATTTCCCCCCTGCTCCCAAACACCTGGTGCGGGCTGCTGCTCACAGCAGCAAACTGAGCTACACAGCTCTGTAATCCGCCAGGGAAACAGCCTCTGCTGTCGAGGAGGGACGTCAGAGGGGTATTGGCACTACACTGAAACTCACCTCATTAGCGTTGTGTTTACACACAAAATACAATACATTAGGCATCCAAGTAATTCAAGCTCGTGGCAGTGTTATTAAACTCCTTCCCTTCCCACATATTTGATGTTCCTTCTCCCACTAAACTCCAAGTTTCAGCATTGGGAGGATTCTCCTCTAGAGCATGCAGCATCCATCTCCTCTGCAGCCTGCAAACATTCACTGCTGGACATGTGCGAAAATATAACCCTTTTTTTTTTAATGCAGTCCACAGATATGCTATGCAACCCTCTTAACCCACATTTGTTTATAAAGAGAAATTGTTTCCTTGCAATTATTACTCTCATTGTTTCTACTCTTAGCTTTTGACTAAAGTAACTTGACATTACTTTTTTTTTTTCCCCTCCAAAAAATTGGCAGAGTATGACTTTCCAAATGACACAGGACATAATTTACTACAAAAAGGAAATGTTCTGTGACTAAAATGACATAATGTTGATTTCCATGCAAAGCATGGTCTCGAGGATTTACAGAAAAGACAAGAATGACCACATGTAAGTCTAGAGTTTCACTTAATAAATCTGTGTAGCAGACTTACACTGGTCAGCTATGTACCCCAGTAAAGCCGTGATGATTACTCTTCACTCACAGACCAAAACTGGCATCTGCATTTGGGGAGAGTTCAGCTCTTTGGGAACAGCAGAACAACCTCAAATGCACACAAAACTCATCCTATGGGAGCGTCACCACAACACAATGAGTGAGTTCCCCTTCCATAACAGTAAATGAGCAAGGTACAAATGTTCACTCCTTTATACGCACTGCCTAGCATTAAGGTTACTGCTTATAAGGCAGCTGTGCTGATTAAAATCTAACCACTGGGTGCTGTTGATCTACTACATGTTTTCACGGTAAAACTTGCAATTATGTCATATCTTTACCCACAAAATCAGCATAAACTCAGATTAGATCCATTCCAGTATTTCCTCAGGATGCTGCAGATGCCCAAATGCTTCTGACTCACAAGAGCAACACAAAAATTGCAGGACCAGCTCAGCTTCCCAGAAACCAGTCCAGTTTGGTTCCCACCATCCACCAACAGAGATACTGGATAGCAAGGCCTCCCTGGGCTGTGGTGTGCAATAGTGATGTTGTAACTGTGACACGGTAAGGCTATGAGTAAATAAAAGCTTGCAGGAATAAGTATTGTCTTTTACTAAGCAACTGATGTAGCAAGTTCTGAACTGGCAAGCTCCTGGTCACAGGAGTCCTCCTCCTCCTCCAAGATGAAGATGGCGAGGAACTACCGCTCTGAAGGAAAAGCTTCCTGAGGACTAACTAGGGCTGGGTTGCTACCAAAAGGTTTCCAGCTTCCTCACTCTCAAGTTAATAAAATAAATCAATGAAGCAGGAAAGAAAGAAGAAGAAAATTTCACAGTGCAGAAAGAGGAGGAGAAAGAAACCTGCTGCCAGTTAGTTAAAAGCTCTCTGCTGAACACTCCCCATGGCCTGACTAGCAGCAAATAGCTGCTTGAGCGGAGTCCTTGGCTTCGCTCTCTCGATCCGGGTGGCCTTGGAGCACCCTGGTGCACAGTGCTTCACCGCAGAGCACCACCAGCTTCTGCTCATAGGCGATACCCGGTGCAAGACGGAGAAAAAGTAGCAGTTTTCTAATTAGAGACAAACTACATGCATCAGGTTCAAAGGAGTGTTATGCCCGATGGATACTCTGCTTGCATATGGAACAATGGGCATCTGCCCAAAAAATCTCCCTTTGCACAGGGGAGAAAGGAAAATATCGATTAAAACTGTGCTACATTCGGATCTTTCATCTTTAAAGAAATGTCTTGGCCTCACCACAGACAATCAGGTAAGAGCTATGTCTTTACATTTGACTGTAACTTTAGAACAAACTGGTAAAAGCATCATTGGGGAGGCTTTTGTGGGTAATGTATTAATTTTCCAACACCAGAACCCTAGACCATCTTTTTTTGTTCCAGATGCCAAAAATACTAAGCAGAATGTGCTTCTGTGTATGGACTTAACGTCACACCTAACAACCTGCAACAAACGGTATCTTATTTTTAATCATCCCGGACAGAAGTCTTTTCAGACACATAGCACCCTTTTCTTAATGACCTATTCAAATGTACCAGAAAACGCCTTCCTAATCACAAGATGTTAATTCCATAGATTGTTTTGCATATGAATTTCTACTGAAAAGCATCACAAAAACCTGCATTGGGTGCCTTAGATACACAGAGTGGTTTAACCTAAATTCCAGGCTTGTGTAAATGTATTATTTACACCAATTCCAATCATGTAATCTGTTTTGATGGGCGAGTTCACTGTTAAATACTAGCAAATCATATGCCCTTACATCTCCGTGAGCGATCCCATTTGCTGTCAGTTGTGTAATACGGGCAACTTTCTTACTAGTCAAGCGGAAAAGACAGGGGGGAAAAGAAATCCTGCGCACCCAGTGTGACACAGCACCGGAGGAGTGAGCATTAAATTAGAGTGAGAGGTTATAAGTCTGACAGAAACCTGATCTGTATTCCCTAATTATGGAGGCTCACTTCCACAAAACTGACACAAATGTTAAGCCAAATTAAATGTTGTCTAATTAACTATCATATACAAGACTTCAAAGTGGGGTGTCTACATGTTATTTAGCGAAGTAACTGGAACACGAGGACTCGCGAATTATCAGTCAAGGCAGAGCTGCCACCCCAGCTAACTGTTACAAGGTTAAGCCATCCCACCCCCACGCATCCCTCCTGTTCGCGTGCTGCTGGGAATATTTACAGAAAAATGCACGGCAGTAAACAGTGTCGCACAATGAGATGGGGGAGTTGGTAGGGCACGATTCAATGGCACCGATCTCCCCGATGAGCTGCCAGAAGCCGTTATGAATGGCCCGGCGGATGGGCTGATGACTGATAAAAAGAAAAAAAACCACAACATCGATGCTGGTAATTCATGAAAAACTACACACTGGCAAGACAACTACAAGTGCCGAGTGACAGCTGTCAAGGAAAATGGAGTTTGGGAATCCTTCTTTCTCAAAGGATCATCTACGTACGCACGTTATTTTGGGGGGAAGGAAGAGTCTAGCAGATTTTCAGAGCTATTCCCTCCCTTGGGACTGAGAGGAAAAAGAACTATTTTATGGTGCTCTTAATTACAACGTAATCATTCTGTATGTTGAATGGAAAAGATAGAAAGGTATTTACTCCCTTCACTTTAGGTCACTGTTCTTGTGCAGTGCTAAGACCTTCACGTGGCATCGACATGAGGAAGAGCCTCCAGCATGGGGGAGGCTGTCTAACCAGGTGACAAGGTGCCAAGGCCTGCGGCTGGAGGAGCCCTGGATGCGGGGAGAGAGGTGGAGGCAAACCATGCTGCAATGTGGCACAGGAGAGCAGCAAGAGATACCCTTCATGTGGGCTGCGTTATCTACAGGAGAGACATCCATCCAGATGAGTCCCAGTGCTAATGGGTCCCTACCATAGTTTAGAACTGGGAGGAACCAGGCAACAGACAAAGCAACACCTCAGCGTGGGTCAGCAGGCCTTGGCACGACTGCTTTCCCACCGGAGGGGGGAAAAGCTCGGCTGCACCTCTGCGTGGGTAGCAGGGCTCAGCCAACATGGATCCGATTGATTTGAAGGGGTTTTGTTCGTATCACAGAAGGAAACAGCTGCAGCAGTCCGAGCAAATCAGCCACCATTTCCCATACAAATCACTTCTTATCCTGTCTTAGCTTCCCAAAAACATGATTTTGTTTGTTTAGGAGCAGCCACATTAAAATGCAATAGCCAGAGCACTGGAAAATTGATTTGTGAAAATTTTAGAAGATCTACATCCAGCCATGGTTTAATGGATAACACTGACCATACACAATACAACCACACAGAGCTCTACTGTTTACATGCTCTCAGAGCATGGTAGGAAAGGCATGTCACAAAAAAAAAGGAAAATTGGGCAAGGAAAGTGTGAACAAAGCCTGCTATTAACATAATTCTCCCTAATTGTTTTACAACTGTTAAATTGACAGCATAAAAGGCTCTACTATTATTACCAGCTGTAGCCTATCTCTGTCTATCCACCCTAAGCTTCCAAACACACTAGTTACTCAAAAACAAATGGAGCTAAACATTCAAGCTGAAGTCAAACAAAAAAGAGGATCTCGAAAGTTTAACACCCACCTACCCCCGGGAACAAATACAACCTTGTCTGGGCCTATCTTTCCTGTTATCTCCAGTAACAAATCCATCCAGGCTGATTAAAGTTTCCATTGAGCGTTTTCTTGAACTGCAAGTCATAAAATTACTGGGGCCTCATTCAGAACAGATTGCAGCCACAGACAGACTTTCCACGTCACTGTCTCCAAGAGGCTGTGTGTTAGGAGCTCATTCTCTGTTCTCACTAACCATCCTGCAGCCTGATGGAAGCCAACAGTGCTACAGGAGCCGGCTTTAAAAGTAGGCATTTGGTCTCGCCCACTGGCCACTGCACTGCGGTCACATCCTCGCCTACGGCTCCTTCTCCAGCCAGGCAGCCGCGGGGCCACATCCTGACTCTTGGCCCTGGACAGGAGGGTGGTGTCCAAGTTCCACCGGTACCACACCATTACCTCATAGAAACCATTATACATATTAAACATCCATGCTGAATAAAAAGTGTTTGAGCACAAACTATTTTTTACAAAAGACGAAGCTCATCTCCCCTTCCCATCAAGGTTTAGAAGAGCTTCAAATGTCTGTCTAAGGAAACCTGTCTGAACGGGAGGCTGCTGACAGCACACAGGGTAGACTGGCCTGGGGAGCAGCTGAAGGGGCTTTTCATTCTCGTACACCTCCCAAAATGGCTATTTCCCTACTGTTGGTAACGCAGGGATGAAGAAGTGGTGCAGGTCTGAGCATTTTATTATATGCTGCTGCAGCTTTCTGTTTCTCAACACATCATGCTTACCAGAAGTAAATAAAGAAAAAAATTAAAGCCACTTTTGTTTTTAAATAGATATTCTAAAAGCCAATATCTGACTGCACAGAGTGGAGCAAGACAGGAATAAGGAGAAGACACCTATTTGGGGAAGTGAAAAAAGAATGGAGAAACAGACAGCATTAAAAAGGAAAATGGGGTCCATTTTCTGAGCCAGGCTGCAGTTTGCCTCCACTGACAGCCCCGAGACTTCCAAGATCAACACAAACACACAAGCTTCTTACACCTGAGCATCGGCATACGTGACCTGACTTGTCGAACAAAAGAAACATTAACAAAAATAAACGCATTTTCTCAAGGGAATCAAACACACCCTGTTTCCCCTTTCACCGCAGCCCCACGCTCGACTTCAGGGCCTGGCCACAGGAACCTCTCCTTCCCCCTTCTCACACACACCACCTCCTTCCCCCTCCAGCCCCCTGCGAGATGTGCATCCTCTGCCTGCCCCCAACACCATCCCACAGCCAACAGCTCATCCCGAGGGTGTGCTCCCTCACTCTCCTTCACTCAAAATCTGCGGGTCTAAAAATCTTCCTCTGTTGTGTGTTTCCTGACCATGCCGACCACTTCAGCCCTGTGAAGGCAGGGCCAGCAAACAGACTCACCCACGTTCTCTCCCCCCGGCTCGAGATCCTACATCTACATTGTACTGGAATAACTCGGGAGAATGACAGATAATACACAACAAATAATAGCATAATCCAATATCCAAAGCACTTCGGAGACCAGACCCACTGACAACTCTCAAAATCTCTCATAACGTGACTGAAAGCACTGCTTGCAGCCCAATGGGCAACTTACTGATATCTGGGCTTCCCCGACTGCTCTTTCTTTTCCTCCATCAGAAGTTTTTACCCAGGAAGAGTTTCTGGGCTTTCTAGCTTTCTCCAGATAGCCAGCAACCTGGTCAGGACCCAAACCGTATCAATCAGGTTTGAATCAACTCTGCTGCGTCCCCAGGGCTTTCTGAAAATGCTCTGCTCACTGAAAACATTCCTTGACAAAACAAGTAGGAATTTTTCCATCTAGCACACTACAAACAAATGTGGCAACCCACTGCCGAGATCCCTGAAAAGGTCCCTTCTCCATTTCTAGTGAGTATTTTCTGAATGATTCCCAAGTTTAAAATATCTCTTCTATTTGGAATAGGGATTCAACACAAAATTAGTAACAAGGTATTTGGAAGATATCGCATAATTACTCAAGTTGTGTTACAAGAATCTGTGAGAGAAGAAAAGCAGGTCATCTGACTATTCAAACAAAAGGTTTTAAACAAAAAAAACACTTTAGAAATATGTAGCTGGGAATTTCTTTTTGCCAGTGAACATTACAGAGAGGAAGCTGAACAATTCCCACACATTTGACTACTTTATGAAGACACAACAATCTACTGAAACGCTGAAACAACTCTGCAATGCATTTGCACAGACAATACCACATACACATGCTTGTGAAGATCTAACAAACAGAGCACAGCATGTACAACAGAAATCTGTTAATATCTGTTATATTAAGAAAAAAACCCAGGTGTTTGAAAGCCTTCCTACAGTGAGAAACTGCTACGGTCACCAGCCACCAGAATTCACTCTGTAGGGGACAGAGGGGACACACTGCAGACACCAACCAGCCGTCCTTGTGCTAGTGCTCGGTGGCTCAAATACTCTTTTTCTCTTGAAGCAAGAAGCAAATAAAGTGTGTCCCTTTTATCTGGGTCTTCCCAGCATCGTTGCCTTAGATTTTATGTCAAGACAGCAACATTACAGTGAGATTTCCCTATCCATGGGATCACGTTACAAAGGAAGCCCAAGGCCAAGTTTAAAGGAAGGCTGTACAGTGATCCCCTGTAAAAACATCCTTCCCAGCTTCAGCAGTTCTGCCAGTGAGAGAATTTTGTACCCTGAGAATGTGTTTTCCTAGTGACCCCCCTTTTTCTCCTAATCACCCCTGGTTTTGCCCCCTCTCTCCACCTTCTCCCCTGATGTAACTTTCTCAGTATTGTTCTGTGCATTTTTTTCCTCCTGTGAATGCTGCAAACACAACAGCCTAAGATGACCATATTTTTCAGGACATAAGACTTTTTTTGTTGTTGTTTTAGAGAAACATACCACAATGTTTAGAAACTTCTATTTTCAATTCGTATTTCAGTTCTCTTTGGCTTAAACTCACAATTTTTACAGAAAATAACCTGCTAATCCATGCATTTCTCATTCTTGCGCAAACAATGTGCCTCTCCTTTTCCACACCAAAAAAAAAAAGACTTCATAGCAATCTCAGCCACCCAAAGAAGTTTGTAACATTTCTATTACAAACCTATTTCAACCGACAATTACCAAATAACTTAATTATCATAATTATATATGAAGCTTTACTGTAAATTAAGATTAAACTGGGTTGCTGAAATAAATGCTAATATATTTAATTGTGGAATGAATTATCTTGGCTTCATTGCTATTCCTCAACAGCAAGTCTTTCAAATAAGCATGACTGAACAACGTCTTTACACAGAGTTACCCAAGCTCACCATGCAACAAAAGGAAATTTAGTGTTTCAAGCAGAGGGCACATTTCCCTGGGTACCTCGACTTCTAGCAAGTAGGCATTTCCACGGGAAGCTAAAGCTTCTTGATTTTTACTTTCAAAGTTTAAAATTAACCTGATAATGGTTGAAACCGGTTCTCTTCTGCCATATTGCTGGCGGACATGAGATTCCCCCTAGAAGCGTGGATTGAAGGAGAGAGACTGGAAGAGGGCAGGTCTGTCATCCTTCATGTTGCTAAAGATGAGAAGCTACAGCCCTAACAAAGCAAAAGGCAACAAGAGACAGTTATCAAATGTGCTCCACCTCCCCTCCTCCTCATCCAGATCTGCGGCAGGCTGCTGTTCCACTATTTATCTTTCTCAAGCTGAAACCGAATTCTAATGGAAGTTAATAAAGGGTATTACGATGTGCATGGGAAGAGGTGACTATCGAACCGCTTCTCCCTTCTGACCTGTCTCAACATTGGAGCCCAGATCTCTGCCGCGGCAGTAACACTCTGCGTTAGCCAGTGTCTGATCTACGCTGTTAGCTTGTTTAGTATATGTTAAAGGTAGGTACAGTAAATTTGATTTGCAACCCGTCTTGTCTCATTTACGTGATGAAGCCATTGCAATAAAATACTTCTGACACATTACACTGGCCTATGACATGATGCCAATGGAAAATGACATGCTCCACCATGCTGAATATCATAACATTTACCTGAATAATTAATACCTCCTAACAATTCTAAACTTAGCCAGGAAACATAGGAAGATAAAACGCGGATTCAAAAGAATAGCTCTTTTCTCAGCATCTTCCTCAACTTCATTCAAAACCAGCTTGGGGCGCAGCAGCTTGGGTCAAGACGCTTTCAAAAGGTATTGGGAAGTTTTCATATGTCTTTTTTAAGTAAACATACACACATAATTAATCATAAAATGGCAACATTTCAATATTTGTTTTCAATATTCTTTGGAAATTTCTTTTCTGCAAGTCCTAGAATAGCACAGAGTAGATTTAAATCCATGATAAAAATGAACTTGTCAGCCACAGTCTTTATTTCAGCCATGTGGAGCCAAGGCCCAGGCCTCGGAAGTTGTACATGAATCAATGTTAAGACTTCACGGACATGCAGCATTTTCCTCTAAAAGACCTCAGAATACTTTATAAGCACTAATGAATTAAGTGTCCAGCACTTCTGAGAGATAGGGAAACACCATCCTTCTTTTACGGACAGTGGGCGGAAAGAGGTTAAGTGATTTGTACAGGGTCACAAAATAAATCTGTGTAGAGCAGAGCAGAACTCATGTATTCTGTCTCCAAGTCACGAGCTTTGGTGTGAGACCATTCCTCATCTCCACCTCGGTCACGCAAGGGCTGGTGCTAGAGTCACCAGGTGTTTGAAAGACAGAACCTCTCACGCAAACAATTCCTTTTCTGTTCCTAATTACTCAGATTTTAGAAATATTCACCTTTTTACATACTTTTTGCCACGATAAAGTTTTACTAGCCTTAGAATTTGCAAAAAGGTCAAAGTAATTATGTGCAAATGTGTCACACACGTTATAACATCCTACAGAAACCAGTCAGGACTCTCGAAGGCCAAACTGATGAAGAGTCTGTAGGAAACTGGAGAAAGCTCCATCAGAACCATTATAACCTGGGTGTTGCCTGCAGACGTTTCCCTCAGAGACGTGTGCATTTGCAGACCGCTTAGCAGATCCTGAGAAAGCAGCAAACCCCGATTCTGAAAAATATTTTGGTTTTCCTTGCCAGCTCCAGTAACGAGATTAAATTAAAGAAAATTTTAAATTGAATACCCAGGGCAAGAAACCAACTTCCTGGTACTCCGATGTATTAAGCAACGTAATCTCCCAGAGGAAGCGGTAGAGCCCAGATTGCTCAGAGCACTTAAAACCAGACAGGACCAAACAATTAGTTCCCTTGTCCTAACTGAGACAGACAATTTCTCACCTGCAAATGGGCATTTTTCCAGCAGACAAGCTCAGCCTTTAACAAGACAGGATTTTTTTTTCCCCCTTTGTGCACTTACAAACATGATGAGGCAGGCACAGCCAGTGGAAGGGAACGTGGACTGCCAACGAGGATCCTGTTAGCTTCCCCAGCGCACCCGCTCCAGCACTTACCCCAAACAGACTAAGGTTCACACTCTGGGAGGTGCGACACACTTATCAATAACCAAATTGATTACACAAGCAAAGGGAGTCCACATAACCTCAAGTGAAAAAGCTCATCTGTTAAGTGCCTCCGTGATCATGTGCAGAGTCAAGCGAGATTCTTTTAAAAAACTTTTATTTACTATCTTACCACATTTAATGGAAAACATTTTCATTCATCCAGTCTCATTAAACCATCCATTACCTAAGAAAGGTCAGTTTAGACTTAAATTTCCAATTGAAAGCACAAAAGAAATCTACTTGTGATATGCTAGAACAAGCAAACCAGAAGAAAAAGTGACAAAAATCAGAAGGGGAAAGAAAATACCGACCAAACCAATGCTGCTTATTCTCGCTCCTGGCAAACCCAATATATTTAAAACACATGCAGAAATTCAGGACTACTTACAAAATGGACTTGAGCTGATTCTGGTGAATATCAAATGAACTATGAATGGTTTTGCAGTATGTAAAAGACATACTGGGAGACTACTACGATCTGCCAGACAAAACCAGCCGTAGTAAACTGATCCCGAGAAACTCAGGGACCCAGCTGCAGCACTAAACCCCACCGAGCGGCGTGGGTCCTGTTACACCCAGCTAAAAGGTTGCAGCTTCAGATGTTTGGTCTTGCACAAGATTTCAGAAACCTGAAAGAATTTCTCAGATGCTTTTTCTAAGAAATGTTTTAGCTGAGAAGGAAAAGAAGGGAAAGCAATTCATGTGATGCTACTTGTTTGGTTGGTTCTTTTTTTCCTAATTCAAAACAGTCACTCTGCATTATTTACTGGGACTTTTCATCATAAAGTTTTGTCCCACCAATTGTTCTCAAGCCACAGGGATGCTTGCACCAAAGTAAATCTTTGCTGGGGAAACAAGCCTTGCCTGTGCTCCCACCTGCACAGGCAATTCTTGTTTGGGGGCTGTAAGGAGAGGGAACAGTGCAATAAGACCAACTGTGTGACAACAATGGGAATTCTCTACCGTGTGGTTCTTGCACAATCTACTGGTCACATTCCACACATTATCTAGTCAATCATTATTTCACTTTAAAAATAAAATAAATAAATTCACTGTTGGATGGACAAAAAGTTCAGAAACAAAATCTAAGAACTGCAGAGCATCCTGCGCTGTTGGTGTTCAACCCAAGCGGCCGGTCCCCCAGCGCGCTGTCAGAAAACATCACCTTTTCTTCTGTCTAAACACCACTGACTAGGTAAGGCTAAATAAAATATGGGAGCAAAACCCATGACTACAAATAACATTAGCCAGTCAGGGAAAGGCAACCATCTGATTTGGCAACATCAGTCACAAATAGCTCTTTTGCACGCGTGCGGTGTAAAAGGGTGGGTTGCGCCAGGATGCTTAGTGGCGTTAGAGACACCTAAGTGCAGCAAATGAATGAAAACACAGCAGGCAGTGCTGCCGAGAAAGATAATCTGATTTCAGGTGCAAAATTGAAGCCATGAACCAAATTTGGCAAAAGTCAAAGTGGGGGACAAACCCAAACTCCTTTTACATCCTTTATTCACAAGCTCTTGAGCTATTTCTGTGCATTTCCAGAACTGTGCAGTAACACAGACCGAGGGCACTGTGCACACAGGTGTTTTTAAATCGCTCAGATAACTAGATCTCAACCGCATCCTCCCACCTTCAGAGGGGCCTCGAACTGCAGCCATAGCAGGGCACCCAGCTGGAATAGCTGTGAGCTGCTCAGAGCTGAACATTTAGCCGGTTGATCAGCCCAACAAATGGCCTTATTGTCTCCTCACCCCCACGGGCACCTAAACCACTGCCAAATGCAGCAGACGGGGCTCTGAAATTCCTCCACATCCTTGCGCGTCTCCCTGCACAAAGGCCAGGGACCAGGAGGTGCAGCTCCTCCCGTAGCACTGCTCTGCTGCAGCCATCACCCTTTTCCACGGTGGCACCCGCAGCATCCCCAGCACAGGGTGGACACTCCTGCCCAAGGGCTGCACCTGAGGCACGGCATCCTGCAGCAGCAGGGCCACAAACAGCCCAGCCGGAGGTGTCCTCACTTCAGCCTTTTCTCTTTCAGAGAGCTCAGCACACCCGCAGCCAGCTGCAGGAGGAGCCAGGCTCACTCTGCCACAGAGCTCACCAGAGGATTTATACCACAGACCCCTATCCAACAAGCCACGGGTTAAAAACCACACCTCCTTCCTTTCCCCCCAGCCCCAAAATCAAACCAACATCAGAAAGCGATGCTGCATGGCTTCAGCAGGTAACCCAGAGGCAAAGGCCCAGCCAAGCCCTGCTCCTCTCACCTAGCTAAGGCTTCGTTTCATTTTCTCCATTCAGGTTGGCTGCATGATTTCAGCCGTTTCAAAGTTCAGCAACAAACGTGTGATGTTTCTGTCTTCCAAGCATACTAAGTTCCTTTACTACAATGTGTCTGATGGGTCAAACCCCTACTAAATCATGCTCATCGTAAAGCGATACTACCATCACATAAATTTAAGCCTTTTAGTGCAGGCCTTTCATCAACTCATAATGCTGTCCATGCAGTGAAATCTAGATGCTTTCGAAAGCCTAATTGTAAGTTCAGGCTATGAAATGCTCATTTTTCTCTTAAAACCTCCTTTTATCACCATTTCTTGTTGCCCTGTGGTGTATATTGATTTTATATATTATACAGCAAGAGAGATAATTGTGTGCAAAGAGCTGTGTGGCATCTAAGAAAAAGGAAAATAAATAAGTCTATTTGGCAAGACCATGAGACGAGCTGAGTGAGTAAATGTCACTCTTCCTACAAAAATACAGAGCGGCTGCAGGCTCTGCTGTAATCTAAATTGTAACAATTAGAAAAATAATTGTTAAATTACAAAAATACTTTAAACTCGCAGACCTCCCAGGGACCCTGCGCATTTGGCTAAACAATATTCCAGCATTCGTCCATCCTCTGCAGCAAAACGAAAGGTGGGTGTCCCCTTTGTCAGTATATCATGAAAACTGGACCAGGTGGCTAATCCTCCTTGGGGAACTTGAACCTTGGCAAAGCATCCACCAGAGGCTGAACAGATGCTCAGGCACTCATTAACCAATTCATTTCGTCGTCACACACACGATGGGAGTGTAACATTAAGAGCCTCACAACCCTGCTTCCACCCCCACAACCCAGAGCCCAGACCAAAACCCTTCCCCTCGCTTGTTCAACATGGCCCAGGCTGGCTAATGCCAGTTTAACTTTTCCAACTGTCTGGAAACAGGTACATCAACAACACAAGACAGCAGGAACCCAATTTCAGAGTTTTTTGAGCAGTTGGATGCAAGTTTTTGAATGTATTTTTGTGGTCCAGCTTCCCTATTTCTAATAAAGCAGCAGCAAAGCCCTTTCTCCATGGGTCCAATCCTGCAAGCACACCGGTGAGCTGCCACCCCTACTGCACTGGCAGGGCCATTGCTGTAAGCAGGATACCCAGCAGCAGCCGCAGAATCAGGCCCTGAAGACTGCAGATAGCTTGAAAATTCACATTACCCTTCAGTAGCAATAGCAGGATGGCTCTAGTAACACTAGCAGTTACCTGAGGATGGGGTTATTAAATAAAAACCAAAAAGATACAACAAAAGCCCTAGGGGATATTCAGAGGGGATCTTAAATACTGCAGGGGTGTGGGGGGTAGGTGTGTGTATAAAATATAATTTCAATAATATAAATACAACAGGGGATACAGACAGCAAGTCACAAAGAGCAAAGCTGATTTTTTTCATAGTTTTACGAGTTTAAGCCATTAAGAAAATAAGAAGCAATACCTAAAAGGGACAGGGGAAAAAATTAACCCTGCCTCAATGAGCAGCTGAAACCAGAAAAATAGAAAAACCTCTCTTGTCAATGCGTAATTTAAAGAAAAGAGTCAGTACCAGCAGAAACCACAACTCAAGAAGCAACAACAAGGAAGAGACTCCTGTACACGACCATACTTTACTTTCAGCTCATTTGCTTTCTTCTAGCAAGGCATCAAAAGAGAATGGCTCCACAACCTACGGAGCCAAAGGGAAGCGTGCCACTGGAACGCCGTTCAGTACAATACCTTGGTAAAACCAACACGCGACTGGACACTCACTCAGGGCTGCAGGAAAACTTCCAGCAGTGCCCAGGTATGTTTGCAGTTTAAGTCTCATTTTTCACACTAGGGTCACGCTTGTTTAAGCAACAGAAACATCCATCAGTACAGTGCTGTGATGTTTCGTTTGGTCAGCTAGGAACCTCTGAAAATCTTAGTTGTGAACAATACCATACACTCTGATCTACTTTAAAAAGGGGAAGCAGAGTTAGTCTGAGTCCATATTGAAAGTTATATTTTGAGTATTGTCATCTATTTTTATTTTCTGAAAAAAAAAAATCTTAATTAGTAGAATATAACAAAGGGTGCAAAAACTAAATCCTGCCTTCGGCATCAGAGGCTGTTAGACCTTGCAAAGCCGGACTGGCAGCAGGTCTCAGGGCAAACTTTTGTTTGAGCTCTCCCTGCCTACCTTCCGCCCACCAGCCAGTGAGCTCAGAGCACGCTGCCGTGCTCACCAGGCAGCAGCCAAGGCTACGGAGAGCCTCAGAAGTAATTTTGAGTGTCCTTTCACTAGGACTAACCTTCTCTAAAGTTTGTACCTTTTAGTCTATTACTTAAGGTAGAAGTTGGTGATGGAGCAGCTTGTGACGCGCTTCCAAGAGATGATGCTGGATTTTGGCACGGAAAAGGGTGTTTAATCCTCAACTTAAAGGATGAGAAGCCAACAAGGGTCAGAGACTGCCTTTGTGTGTTTTACAGCAGCGGGCACTGTGGGTACGGATGCTGGAAGAAGAGATGCCAAAGAACAAAAATAAAGCAGAAAGGGAAAATGCCTTTACAGCTGCCAATCTCCAGGCAACTAAAGCCCACAGCCCACCACCCCCCCTTTCCCCATCCTCAGAGAAAGGCCGACTGCTGCAGGACTTAGAGGAATTGATCCTGGCAATGACAGACAAGATCCAAGCCTCAAAAAACTTAGGAGAGAACAGCTTTGGAGAAATGGACTTAAAATAAAGAAATAAATAACTTCTCCCAGGCCAGAAGAGAGACTTCTTTGATGCCAGATCACTGACACGGTAGGCAGCAACGGTGCTGCTATCACGTCAGGGCAGCTGCTTGCTCATCCACAGGAGAGGCTCAGCACAGCTTTGAGATGGCAGGACAAAAAGCCCAGTCCAGGTGCAGCTCGTCCTGCTGCAAGTCAGGGCCACCAGCAAGACCCCAGCAGTATTCCCATGCTGGCTACTTACATCAAAGGCAAGGGAATGGGGGGGGTGGAGGGGGGAAACGCCACGATTTTATTTATGAAAGTAAGAGCTGATGAGAATTTACTTACACCCAGCAGTAATTCCCAGTTACATTAAACCCAGTTCTGTGCATTGCACACGAATTATAGAGCATGAGGGGTTCCCAATTGCAAGTCTCTGGTGAGCAGGGAAAAGCTCAGGGAGCTGAAGCAAGCAGGGCCCAGGGATGCCAGCACCCAGGGAACCTCAGCGACACCCCACAGGGCTTGGGTGTGCACGAGGGGTGCTCCTAGCTACACTTTGAGCCCAAATTCATGAACCTGTTTGAGAAAGGCTCATTTCTCAGAAGCACTATCTGCTCAGGAAACACACAAAATTGAAGCTCCTAATCCCTCAGGACCATTGCTGTGCCCCAGCAGGTCACCAGTAAGACAGAGGTGGTTATTTGTAATCCCGACCTTGTTCCTAACCATTTTGCACTTACCTGAATGACTTCCATGGGGGGTTTTGGTGACTGCAGCCAGGTACCTGCCAGGTCACCACCGCTCCCTGTTACACAACTCCATCGGTGGCTGCTCGTCGCTCCACTGAAGTTCAGCAACTTGAACTAGACACTGAGGGGAACCTTCAGCTAAAAAGTCAAAACTATTTCTGAAAACCAGGCTGAAAAAAGAGCACTGCATTTAAAAAAAAAAAAACAAGGAGAAGTCCTTTCCTTAGAGGTTCCTCTCCCAGCAAGCAGAGGAGCAAGAACCCGAGCTACTCTGGCAGGTGCCATTTATACCCCTATGGTGTGGGGCAGGTGTGACTGGTGCTAATTGTGCAGCTGAGAGCCCCAGGGGCTGGCCAGGGCTGATGGCAGAATTGCCAGCACCTGGGCTGGGGCAGCTTCACCCCTACCCCGGCTCAGCCCAGGGGCCATTTGTTCCGTCATTATTATGTGAAACATCTCAGGACAAAGATGCTTTCAAATTTCAGAACCAGAGATACTCTTAGAGGCTTTGACACTGTTTGCTAAGTTTTGGTGTGAAGCGAAGTCTTTTTTGCGTTGTTTTGGTTTGGGGTTTTTTTTTGGCAGAGTTAAAACAAACTGCTCTGCGCTCTGCAGAGTGACCTGCAGCAGAAACAAGCTGTTGCAAAGCAGGAGAGCAGCTGCTGAGGCATCTCTGCCTGTGCCGGATGTGGCACCGCGCAGGCACAGTGCCGGTCCTTACCTGCTTCTGTCAAGAAACAGGATGTCCTGGTGCCGTCTAGACAGTATGTCCTCGCTACGTGCTCGGCTGGAGCACAAGAATCTATCCTGCAAGCAGGTGCCAACTGGAACGAAAGGATCTTCATTCCATCTCTCCTGCCTGATTGTCCTATTTCTAGAAAACAAATCAGTGCTTTAAAAAGGCAAAAGCACGCCTTGCCCAAAGACAGCTTTCTTTAATTCAAAAGATACACAACTGCTTTCAATCTCTCCTCCTTCCCCTGCCATCCCAGAAAAACAAAAACAAACCAGAAGAGAAATGAAGTCAAATAGGTTTTATTACTTATTAGCTGGTAATGCAATACCTTCTGACAAGCTGGACAGTTGAAGCAGGCGGCTGTGGAAGTCGCTACACAGCCTGTTTGGAACGAAAACAGGGATGAGAGACAGCTCTGAAAGGGAGTTTTTGAGCACAGCTCAGCCATCCTACCGTGCCCAAACCAAGTACTTTTATCCAGTTAATTTGGTGAATGAATCCCTCAGGGTCTCCAGCCATCTACCACTACAGCTCATTAGAGCCCAATATCCGACTTTTCATGTTGTATCACTGAAAGCACTTACGCTTAAAACATAATTAAACTTAAAACAAACAAGATCTCTTTTCCTCCCTCGGCAGCCCCGGGACCTGCCCCCAGCCCCTGCTCGCGCTGATAAAGGCCCGCACCTCTGCCGCGTTATTTGGGAAAACATGGCACTGACTTCCCCCGCTGACGGCCTGACATTTGCCCGACCGTTCATCCTGCGAGCAATTAGAAATCTAAATACTGGGTGTAATGCCTGGCTATTGGGATTTAAACTCGCAGATCTCTTACAAACCAGTAATGCGGTGAGACTTGCTGTCCGACGAGGTGTCTTATTGAAATATCCCAGGCTGGTTCGCTTGTCACAGCTGTCGTTTCAGCCATTTGCACTTACACTGTATTGCTTTCATTACAAAAATAGAAATTTGTGTCCTAAGTGCTGTTACATTACTAATGCTAAATATTTAATTCCCCGGGGTTCTAATTATGGTTGAGCACTGGCAACACTGATTCTACTTTTTAATAACAACTGTAAAAGCAATTTGAGCATTTTTCAATTAATTAAATACATAGTGTACGAGTAACCTCTTGTCATTTTGCCCTCCAGGACCTGAGCTAATTTGTGTGGAATAAAATGTTTTGGAAATTAACTGATATACTAGTCTGATCATTGTTGTTCTATTAAATTATAGTCTGCCAAATGAGCGGTGTATAATAGTTACATACCATGCCGTTTCCTTATTTATGACGGCGTGGTGGTTTTTTGAAACAACTTCTCCAGCGCGTTTCTAGAGAGCCCGTTGGAGAGGGCTAATTAGCAGGCAGGAGATGGGCTATGTACGTGGGCATCAGCAGACTTACAGCTTGGGGAGTCCTCAGCGACAAAAAACAAAGCCTCGCTCCTTTCTTCAGGCCTCATTTTCACCTTCTTTCACAGCTGAAATTAAAAGTGTTAATTAAATGACTTTCTCCTGCATAAACTACCACAGATTAGTTAGTAGTTTACACTTTAACCCATGGGAATTGACTCACAATATTAACACATGCAAGTAGTTTAGAAACCGATTTTTCGTCTTCAACTTGCAGAACTCACTATGAAAAGATCTGCCCGTAGGATGAGTTTGTTGGAATACATGGACAGTCAAAAATACCTCGCCTGCTCATGCAGACAGCCAGGCATAAAACTAACTTCTACTGCATACGATGCTACAAGTAAAAAGTATATTTTCAGTTCATGTGGTCCTACAAGCTTAGAACACCGATACACAACAGTACCTTATGCCTCCTGGTAAGGGAAACTAACCTCTTCTTTTCCGCGCCCCACATTAAAGCTAATGAAAAATCAACTGGGAAGAAGCAGCAAAAACCCCTAAATTTTAAAAAATGTTTTTTACACATTTTTAACATTTTTTACACATTGTTGCTGTTGAATAATGTTCTTCCAGCATGTACTCTAATAGTGTGCAGTAATAGTAAGTCAGACATGCTGCATGAGAAGTGCTTAAGGTTTAAACATCCCAAAATATACAGGTGAAAGTTTGATGGTTTTAGCCAAATAATACAACAGTAAGGGCAATGTTCTACTCTGAAATCATACAAAATATGGAGGATAAATAAATAGCCAGTGCACTACTAAGACTTTGACATTGACAACACACTTCAGGAAGCAAAAATGTCTCACTAACGAACACTGGCAGCACAGGCTTTCCAGGTGGAAGTTGCCTGTGGCTCAATTACTGCTGTTTAAAAAGATGATTTTGGAGAAGGCATCTCCAGCGACCGTGCTACCGTACTGAGACTGTCTCTCTAGGCAGGGTGATGGAGGTGGCAGCACCGGGAACTGGAAGCATTCACAAAAGAAGAAACATCCCGTTTCCAGTACCTTGCCTGGTTCCTGCTCCCAGCTCATCCTCGGACCACCTCTGCTCAGGGCGGCCACCGCTGCCCACCGCGGGGCCACGAACCTGCTCAGCCTCCGCACTCTTGGGACTGCTGGGCTTTGAAAGAGGTGGGGCTGTTTCGGACAGCACTGGTCTGCCTCTGGGGTCACTCAAAAGGATGTGACCCTCTGATGTTTTATTATGCCCCCTCTTTCAGGAAAGCGCTTAATGCCTGGATCTATCCCGTGCGTGGGCACTGCCAGCCCCGTGTGCCTCGCTGTGCTCAAACAGACATAAAATTGTTCCAGTGCGCTGGATAAAGAAAGGAAAGGAACAGAAAAAGAAGATTATATCACTAAAAATTACAACATTGATAATATAGACTTTTTTCAATAGACTTTTTGAGGACATATTATTTATAACACGTTTGGTCACCGTGTGTTGTAATTACAAGTCTGTTTTTTCACAACTTGCAAAGCATTACGCACGCATAATGTTGCACTCATCATCCTAGTTCAAATGAAACCAAGCCTCAGTTTACATTAAGTAAGATTCCTTACGTGCTGCACCAAGACACTCACACACATTCAAACTAAGCAGGATTGCATTTCAGTTTAAAAAAAATCAATGAACCGCAGATTTCTTTTGCCACCAAGCAAATAAAGATTCTCAGTCAGCATTACGACACTGTTTTTTTCCAAAGAAATACTAAATAGAATATACAGTCACCGACAAATAAAAGTGCTCAGGTCCTAAGCATTTGTGTGTAGGGGGGTGTGTGTGCATACATAAAACATACACATGCCCAAAATAGGAAGCACAGGAGCAATGTATTGCAATAATAGCTCTCTCAAAGACAGATTTATGTAACAGTGTAAAACTTGAAGTTATCTTTACTACTGTTAAAAGCTCCCCTGTATCTCTAGGTGTCTGTCTTCAATAAATCCTGGAAACATTCTGCTCACATACTGAGTTTTAAGGAATGTGCAGCATGTGTCAACTTCAATAAAAGCGGTACAGTTGTTTAATTACCCCCTTCACCCAGCAGCTGCTTTAATGAAGTATTTTTCCGAACATGTAAAAATGTAAAATACCCCCCAAAAAATCAGTCATCTATGTGCAAGGACTACTCAGCATCTAACAATAATGGATATACTGGAGGACAAAAACGTGAGTCATGCCAAGCCCATAATTCTCAGTGACTGACTGTAAAGCACTTATAGTCAGCATTAAGCTTTTAAAACTCTAACCCTAATCAATCGTAAACAAAGAAATAAAGACCTCATGGTTATTTTTAAAATCTTAAACACTAGTACGTGACATTAAATAATTTTTCTGCTTTTTCTGATTCACACAGCATTCTCCCAGGTAAAATAAGTACTTCTGCATGAAAGCAGGCTAGTACATACAAGTTAAAAAATAACAACACCTATTTAAACACATGAGCTAATTATACCTGGCAATTTGGACTTCAGTGGTAACATACTGCTTGCTATAGAGCAGAAAACATCCCAGTTAGCCAAAACCAAAGGTGCACAAGAATCAGAAATCTAAGTGCAGACAACCTCTCCCCTTCTCCAAAGGCTTACGCCCCTGAGTCTTTTCACGGTGCAGGAGAGCCAAAATCATCTCCCCAGGCTGGGGCGAACTTGGAAACGTACAACGTGCACACATTTATTTCAACCTGGGTGACAGCACAGCAACAAAAAGCCCATTAATAAGAAAAAAGGCAGATAACTGAATGTGATCAACTTGCGATCATTTTTTTGTAAGGTGCTAGTGAATGGGTGCCAGCTCACTAATCTTAGTGGAGAACAAACCTAATTTACACACAGCAGGATGCTGTCAGATTATTTTAAACCTAATAGTTGTTTCTAGCAGCAAGGCAGTGTTACACTTTGTGGAAGTATACACTTTGTGGAAGACACTTGCTCTGAAAAAAACAGGTTCATGTGCTGTTTGATTGATTTGGCGGGAAGGGGGCAGGGGGAGGATGGATGAACGAAAGAAACCCACCTGAAGCCGATGAAACGCAACACTTGGCAGAACCAAGCAGCCAGGTGAAAGGGGAGCTTTGAAAAAGGCACGGTGTTAGGAGACAGGCACCTTGCCAAATTAGTTGTTAAGTGATGCCCCCCCCCTCGATCTTTTTTTAAAGCGAAGTGTAAGTAACTTTGAGTAACTCTCAGTGGAAGCTGCTATGCCGTGAAGATATTTGTTACACCGAGATGCCTTCCTCCCTGCCAAGCCAAAAGGAGGTCTAAAACGACCCAGTCTGACCCCAGGTGGAGCAAAAGCCATGGAAGCCTGTGACGAATTCCTCTACCCCACCCAGCCGTTTGTTCAAGCATATACCTCTATAAAAACACTTCATTCAAAATCTACTATTCCCTTTCCAATCGTTTCTAATGATTCATTGCTCTTATTAAAAGTTTGCACCTTAGAGTTTGTCGTTCACTGATTTTTATCTCTGTGTATTGTCAACACCCATTGCCTTGAAAATGTTTTGCTATGTCTGGAGTTTGAAAACAGTCATATAAAATCAGCTGCCACGTTACAGATGTGAAGATTATTTTCAGGAATGCGCATTTTATTCAACCAAGTTTGAAGTGAAGTTAAAGGAGTTAGAAAGTAACCATATAGTACCAGTTAAAAAAGGTAAACTATGTTTTGTCCAACATATTTGTGGAGAACATACATAGAAATCATGTGTTTATAATAACAAACACATGATTATGCCTGGGATCCTGATAGATTCATACCGAATGCGGCAATCACCGAAGAGCCAGGAAGTCTAGTTGAAACCAACCTATTATTTGGAGTATTTATAAGAAAAAAAAAAAGCTGTCTGCTCTGAAATTGTATTTTGTTTTCTTTGTAGCGCTACATAAACAGTATGACAGTCTTGACTATAGTATTTGATCACTTTAAGTGCCTGGATGTAAAATTTTACTCATCGGCTTAACATATCCATGACAGTGCTCTACAGAAGACATCTGTTATTTTGCAATACTGCTTTAACTCCGTATTAACACTTAAGCAGGCTAAAAGATTATTAGGCAATTGCAAGCATTTCATTAAACATTTTAACCTTGGTACAACAACAGTCCATATTAAGTTAAAAGAATTCTCTGAACGATGGGCTGTCTCAGGGAGCTGTGGAGGCTCATTTCATGGGCAGGGGAGGACATTTGCCAGTCCTTTGGAGGAGGGACGTCAGTTCTGAACTCGGCCCTCAGCCATGGCTCGACCCCAGGCTGGTGGCCCGGGGCACAGCTCTCACACCTGGAGCCACACAGCCCTTCACCAGAAAGCTGCAGAGATTGGATCGGGGGCAAGTTGAGGATTTTGGAAACTACGCGGTTGGCACTTTGCCTCCTTGAACTATGCACACACCAAGCAAGTATAGGCTAACAAGGGTAAGAAAGAGTTTGACTGAAGAGTCCAGCATTTTCTCAACACATAGCAGTACATTGCCAACTTAACTCAAAACTTGGCAGAAAAGCAACGAGTTTCACACTCTGTCATGTCATATCTTTTTTACATATAATTTTAAAATAATAGCGACTTCTAAGTTTGTGCACATTCCCAAATCTCTTTACAAGCCTTATTCCTAAAACTTGCCATGCCTCATCTCTTTGTATCACTATTTTTCAGACCCGCAGTTCAGGGAAGAGCAGATGTGGGCCCCACTCTGAAGGCACTGTGACAGGGTAGTGCTGTGGGGGACAAACCAGCCTGGGAGAGCAGCACCAGTTCCTCACAGGCATAGCACATTATTTTCCTCCCTTACATAGGACACAGAAGAGAGGCCAGGACATCCTCATTCTTTAGCACAGGGCCAGGTAAAAGATATTGGATGCAATGCCAGCTGAGCTGAAGGTTTAGTCCTTTCTGTGACTGAACCGAGTTCTTTTCATCTAGCAGTGCCCCCAGAGGAGACACAAGCAGTGTTGCTGCTCTCGGGTTTCTGACAGATCAGAAAGCCTCTTGTTCTTTGTGCACCCAAGCTGCCTGTGGGACAGCACTTACACTCGCAAGAAGGGTCAGCGCTGAAGGAGCTGTTTAGTGCCCTGTTTTTACCCAGTATGCCTTCCAGCGCTAGAGATCATCCACACCCTTCTAATTTTGGCACAGGGATCATCAAGACGCCTCACCAGACTGCGGCACCTACTGATACAACATCAGACAGAGAAGCAGCAGTGGATGGGGTGGCTTCTCCTTCTGGAGGTGTTCTCCCCTCTTCGCTACGGGCAACTCAGGGCACCACGTGTCTACGACAGGTCACCTGAGGCATGGGTTGGTTGAGGCAGCCTCTTTGCTGAGTAAAGCTGGACAGTGTGTTCTCTAGGTAAGGGAAACATTTGTACCATTCATGCACCTTGACCAGATACGTTTTCACAAAATAGATGTCCTGTCACCTCCACACGCTCACACCATCTCTCTCCACTCACACTAGCACACACAACAAGTAATTCAGAGCACAGGTTTATTTTGTATTATCCATTACGTCCCTGAAACGTGAATGTTATACATGACAGAACTGCATAGCTTTGTAACACGTCCAGTTTGTGCCATAGCTGAGAGATGTAACTGCACCTGTTGAAAAGATTACACCAACACAGCTCCCCAACAACCCTCCTGTCAACCCACCACCCTCCCAGATACACCGTGTCTGCACATTCCCTGCCCTTTCATCAAAATGACCCAGGGTGCTAGTTAACCAACATTTGACAGCACGATTAACTTGGGCTGAAATAAGTCTGGGTATGCTCAGGGAAAGAGTTTGCTTCCCTAGGAGGGGCAATAACCTCCAGGAGAGCGTGAGCGAGCAGGAGTGCACAAAGCCTCCTTCTCTAACCAGCACAGCTGCTGAGAAAGGAGGATGTCTCTCTTGCCTTCTCTGAAGTTAATCCCAGCAGTTTAAGGCAGACTTGTGAAAAAACCATGAATCTGAAGTTACTCTAAAACGCTACTCCAAGGACACATTAGTTCCACTAGAGTCAAAGTATAAGCCAGACGCAATAGGTCGAGTTCTAGTTGAAGAGATTGCAGAGAAAGTAAGAGCTAATAATTCCTAATTTGGCATAACATGACATTCCCAACAGCTTCTGTCTCGCCTTCCAGTAATTGCGTCTTGGCAGTGTACATATTAAAAAAATCATAGCACAAAAGACATTTTCTGTTAAAAAAAAAAAGGCAAAAAAAAAAAAAAAGCAAAAGTAACTTTCTTTGTAATACTGTCATTCTGAAAACTGAAGAGGCTTTCACTGAAAGGAAAAATATGCCGATCAAAACACGAAAGGGACAAAACCTCATTCATTCCTTATTTGTTTAAGAATTACTAAAAAGAAACATTTTTGCAGGAGGCTAAGGCAACAGTAATTTAGACAATAATAAATTGAGCATTGTAAGAATAACTATTCCATTGAATAAGAAGAACTCTGGCAAGAAAACTTTTCACATGGCATTCAACAGACATTCAAATAAATGAATAAAGTATGCAAGCTAAATTACTTCAAAAATAAAGACTTTCCAGCGGTTTACCATAATGACAACATTGTATAGAAAGATACAATAGCTCTTTGTAGCCTAAAAATTGTCAGTTTTATTTTACAAAGATGACTTCCAAAAGCATCTTGTCATGACAATCGAGTTTTGAGGAAAAAACAACCTGTCTTTTGATAAACAGATGAAATTAACTGTCATTAAAACCACTTAAGCAATTCCTCCTTCCTGTTATCCTTCTCATCTCAGCAGTAACTGATAAGAAGATTTCAGGGAGGCTCAGTCACTGATGGCAGGATCTAGAAAAGAAACAATTTTGCATACAGTTATCATTCTCATTCACAGCTTCTCGTTATTGCATTTCACTAAGCTGCACTTAATTGGCTTCCTTCTGCCACTGGCATGAGCACAACGGACCATCCGCTTCATACAAATCACCCCTCACTGCTGCAGTTACACCTTACACCATGAAAATACTATAGTGGCTGCATCCTATCATGTAAATAGTGCATACGAAGGTAACACGAACAAGGTCCTGTCATCCACCAACTACGAATTGCTAATACCAGCCAGTGCATTAGCCAGCAGGAATTGGACATCACTCATTATCATGCAGTTCATTACTTATGGGACATGGTTGAACCTGAAACTGGCAGATTTCTCAGCAACTTCTAGAAAATACACCGCTAGTCCACGGAAACATACTACCGAAATAAGTGAAGGAGGACCAGATGCAACGGTTACAACAGAATTAGTGAAGAAGAAAACTATAATAGCATGTTTTCCCAAAAGCCATTACCCAAGACTTTGTTTGGCTAAGCAAGCAGCATCTTTAAGAGGAAAGGAGGGCATGGATTGGTCAAAGGAAAAGACCTGAGCCTTGCATAACCAGACTAGGTCCTGTGCATCCCTGGAAGGCTGTGTGCATGGCAACCCCACTTCCAACATACAGAGTAACTAACTCTATTCCCACATTCAAGCTACCATGGCACACCTCCACCTTGGCAGATTTCTAGCTGGCTTTCATCTTTCCCATCTCCCACATGCCAGGTTCCTCACACCAACTGGCCCTCGCTGACAGCTGAGTTTTTAATGCCATACACCCCGATGCAAACGAGCTTTGCCCTTTCTTCCACCTTTGGCTGCCATTTAGTCACTGCACTGATGTAACAACTGCACCTTCTTCTACCGCACTGCTGCTGTACATCCGCTGACGTGACAATGGGAAGCGAGGAGCTTCATCCCTGCAGGAACATAGCTGCCTTTTTGGTTAGCAACTTGCATCCTTTTTCAGGCCGAGGACAGAGCATATGGTCCTTCGAAGGGACATCAAAATAAATATGACAGGTCAGTGCAATCATCATTCTGAATGAATTCAAACGATGACATATCTAAAATGAAATGTGTGCACATAATAAAGATTCAAATGACAAAAAAAAATTCCCTACCCTTTATCCCTCTCTGAATTATTTATGAATTCCGCAACTCCAGCTGTTGCCACCAGCCCAAGGACATTACTTCATTTTGGGAATGACACTTCATATTAAAAGATAAGTTAACAAAACAAAACAAAAAACTCCATCCTTAAAAGGCGGCAGCAAAGCATAATACATCTTTTCCCAGCATTTACAAAGGAAAGTAATCAACAATCAATTCAGTTCATGTTTCTCAACTTGTTTCCGTAATTCCAGACACAGATTTCAACACTCGTGCATTAAGTCAGCTATGCCTTTTTAACCATTGCAGTTAGGCAAGACTTCCAAGGAGCCTTGGATCCTCTTCATATTTTTTTAGGGTTATTGCCCTCTAACAGTTCACCATAAACCATATGCCACCGTACCAAAGACTGTGTGATACTGTCAGCACTCAAGTTAGTGAAAGCTTTTAGTACGTGATATGGTCATCCCAAGAAAATGTTAATATTCTGCATATATGGAATTGCTTTTGATAAAAATCAATTATTTATTCATAAATTAAACCAAAAAGAAACACATCTTCAACATGTGTAGCTTAGGGGACAAAAAATTAGTTTCAACTAACCATGACATTTAGATTAGCAAATTCTACACAGTGCTGTGTGCCCACTTACAGACTGCTCCAATTCAGGTCCCATTACGGTAGTTCTTAGATTTCAAACAAATTGAGGAGGGAGGGCTTTGCCAGTAAGCATGATTTCCATCGCCTACATTTACATGCTCTTCCCCCTCCCACACCCTTTCCACCAACTAAAACAAGTTCATAGTCCATCCATACAGTAGAGAACATGGAGGTGGAATAAATAGGAAAAAATAAAAATAAAATAAAAACCAACCATTGGTTTTGGTTGCCATCTTATTCATAGTGGAATCTGCCAATTCAATAGGTAGAGATCTGACCTGTTACACAAAAACACCCACACCACTAACATTGCACCACCTTCCCACTATAAGAACAAACTGAGACGCTGCCTTCACATCAGGCCAGAAATGAAGTGAAATGGATCAAAATTTGCAAATCTCCAAGTGTTAAGGATCACGTGACCCCTAAATATCAGCCCTTCATGATTTACCAACAGCGTCTTCTCCACCACAAAGGACATTACTCTGTTCTTACCTTGTGACGTTCATTTCACAGTGTTTTCTGCTTTTATTTTCACATAACTGAACAGCAGCTGGGTTTACGTTCTGCGCCTAGGAGATGCCAAATGCCACAAGAACTTTCAACTGATTAACAATTTGGGGTGGTTGGTTGTTTTGGGTGGGTAGTTTCTGTAGTCACATGAAAGTGGACCAGCAATTGTAGCAGTTCTAACACTAAACGGAGATGTGTGAATAAACTGCTGAGCTTCCACGGTACCATCAGCAGAAATCTCCGGTATCACCCACAAAGCTTGCAAGCCATTTGTCAGCTTCCTGAAGCTGAGAATGCATCATTTGCCACAAGGGCCAAGCGCAGAGTTCAGGTCTGAACCAGAACGCCAGGCAGGAGGGTATTGAATAAGCAAACTCATCTTTGGGAAAGGCAGCAAAGCAAGAGATGTTACCTGTCTTGCAAGTGAAACAAGCCAATGGCTGGCAAGCAGAGTCCACTCTGGTTTATCTGTCAGCAGTACCTCCAGCAGTATCCACTTTTGATCAGTTTGGAATCACTGAGCTCATGCAGTGTTATTCAGGAAAAGGAGATGTAGTTAAAACAAACATTTATTTGCCCTTCAGCCTGCATCAGAACTGGCACCCAGCCCTGAACAGTCTCTCTCTTCCTCGCTACTGCAGGAAAGCTAGCCAAAGAGGACCTTCCCTTCCCATCTCCTGCTGTTGGCCAACGAAATAAAAGGTACAGAAACAAAGAGAACAGGCAGAGAACTTGGGATGTGTAAAGTACCACTGAGCACTTAAATGTTACCCTTTGAACCTTAATTTCCAACAGCCCCAAATGCTCCAGTTGCCACTGCTACGTATTTGAGGTTATCACTTCCTTACCATTAACGATTCTCCAGTATCTTGCAAACCCCAGGTGTTATGCACAAACCCTCCCAAAACTATAAGTATTTACAGTTGTAACTCACTCAGATGTACCTCACATTACTTTTTTTGTGACAATTAACAAATTAAAAACAGGAGCATATCTCGCATTCCAGGGTTGCCATTTAACTCTCAATGCCACAGGTTCTCAAGTGCCTCCTGAAATACTTTCTAGCTGTACTAAAGGGATGACATTTGGAAAAAATCACCTGTGTGCTGATAGGAAAACATCCTTCTGAAGATTTTTCACAAGCTAGTTGGATGCAATTGAAGTCAGTCCTCAGAAAATAAGGAAAGTCGTCTTCCTGCCCAAACACGCTCACTAAACACTTCTGGCTATGACATTATTTCATAATTGACACATACACAAACACCTCAAGAAAATATCTTTTTGCCTATGTCTGGATTACACAGCTATATATACCCGGTGCTTTTGCAGAGCCTTCCCTACGTTGCACAATGCTCTCAAATACAAATGAAAAATTGATTCTTTCAGATGATATTTTTTTTTAGCATTCAATATTTTTAATGTTAAAAAAATTGTACCTCAACATGGTCTTTAATCTAATCCTTACCCTGAACAACTGAAGTATATCCGTATTAATCTATTAGATGCTTTTCCACACCACACCTATGGCACTGCATAAATTACTGTAATTTAAATGAATTACTGCTTGAAAATTCTCATTTGGTAAGAAACATGCAGTGTTACAAGGCACCAGAAAGAAAAATGTGCACTACGGTAACTAAGTTTTATAACATAGGAGATCTAGCTTCTCATAAACCAGCTATTCTAAATTGTTAGAAGGACAAGAATATTAGACCGATCACATAGAACACACATCAATATGTCTGAGAAGTCAATAATGTGAAATTAAATCTACAGTTTATTTAGATACATTTCCATGCCCATATATGCAGAACCATTTTAAAAATGCCATTAGGCTGGCTAAAGAATATTATTGCAAAGACATTAACACCAATAGTAATTCTGTCTCTGCCCTGGATAACTTGTATTTTTCTCTTTAAACGCCTGATCTGCTGAATCACATTGAAGAAAGAGTACTTGGGGAAAAAAAGAAAGAAAAAACCCACAACCAAACAGAAAAAAACCCCAAATTATTTTGTTACATTATTCTAGATAATACTGCTGTTTAAGGATGACTTGGTTAAGACTGCACATTTCAACTACCTAACAGTAAAGAATGAAAAGCTTCTTGCTACAAGCTAAAAAGAAAGTCTTTACTATGCTCCTTGAAGAGCTCATTTTCACATTACTCAGGCTTCATTATGCTGAATCAATATTCGTTTAGTCACTGGGGTTATTGACATATTTTAAAATAAAAGTATACCCTTCAGCTACTGCACTCATTACGGGTAATTTGTCTTGTCAGGGAGCAGGGAATATTATCCCAGTCTTTCAGGGGCTGACAGCCCATGGAAATACCTCCCCTTGGTTACAACTGTAAATAATTTTAAGGTAAAATATTGAAAAATCAATGACTGTTTCCTGCAATCTGTCACAAACAAATCAATCATAATCTGCACAGCCAGAGAGTATGATTTGAAGGAGATGAGAGCAGATGTAATTCTTGGCTGGAATCTCTCCTTTCAAAATCACTTCACATAATGGTGTCATCATTTAAACACTTAGCAGTCACTGCAACTGCCACTCATAACATCTAGTTGGACAAAACCGCAAGGAAGAGGAGGAGAAATGCCACTGCTGTTATGTAAACAAACACGTTATTTAAACGGTTGCAACATTAGCAGATTGCACAGAACAGCTAGGCTTGTCTCTCCACGGAAGTCTAAGACGCTTTTCTTTCTCACTGGAAGGCTGTCTATAAACTAGCCTCTCACAAGGCCTTTTAAAACAAAACTAGGCTTCACAAAAGGGGAGCAATACTACCTGGTACTGTTCCTAAAAATATTTCTATTTCATTCACTCTCAATTGCTCATAACAGAATTACGCATCAAATTCTCAAGAGATTAAGAAAGGAGAATTGTCTGAGATACCTTTGTCTTTTTAAGAGCAATAAGGACTTCAATGCTTCTTTGTCCTCTACATATTAAATTTCACATCTAATTTTCATTAAGCACATACCGATTCAACTTTAGTGCAGGTAACCAGTGCAGAGTACAGGGGAAACCTACACAAATTAATTGATAATATATTTTCAACTTGCACTCAAAGAGATTAACTGTTATATATGGAATTACATTTGTATAAAGGATCAATTTATACATAAAGAATTAACTACTGTGCAGTCAAAATGCTATAAACTGATCTTTGTAAATGTGAATCATTTGCGTAAAGCTAATCTATTTTTATAGAGTAACACTAATGCTCAGACTGAAATTATTTCCTCATTTGTCCCCCCACCTCACCCCAGACTACATTTTCACCCTGACACCACAGGGTTCGAGAGGCTTCTGTACAGATCAGTCAAGACGAAAAAGCAGCAGGCAGGATGAAATCGTGCAACCACAACCGTGAGCCGAAACCCGCACTCCTTGCACAAACAAAATTCGCAAATGCTCATGGAGTGTTTCACTCTAGAGTCTATAATTTGAGCTCTTAATCTTTAATGTGCAGAGCCCGTTATCGCATATTCGTTTTAATCACATTAACCTCACCAACTCATATTTCTGAATATTTATCTCACAACTGTGAGAATAAGAAGAAAAATGCAATCAAAAAGATGAAATTATTTTCTCTTTTCTTGCAAAAAAAATATAAATCCCTTCATAGTGTTTTTAAAAATGAAAGAACGGGGCATATTGTACATCTAACTAAACCTCTCCAAGGTTTGCCTTCCTTTAAAGCAGGCTTTAAGTCTCTTTATCTTCTACATGGAAAATACACATCTCTAACTCTTTATTGATACACATCAAAAACCACTATTGTTTGTAGCAGCTGGACAGATTCTCTTTCTTAACAAAATAAACTATTAAAAAAAAAAAAAGCTAAAGTCTTATCCCAGAAGGAACAGTTACTGCCTTAGCGGCTAACTAAGTGCAGGAAAACTGCAAATACCAGCCGTGAAGTGCATCAGCTTATCCTGGGGAAAGGCCACTTTATTGTGAAAGGAAGCAGGGGGAGCAGAGGGTGAGTAATTGCTCAAAACAAGAGTAGCTCCTAGAAATGAAGTTGCAGTACCTTACTTTTTTCCTGGATGAGATCTATAACGAAGCTACCTGATAGAGAGAATGCCTCAGGCTCATCAGCCCTTTTAAATCTCCTCACTGGCCAACTGATGCTCAGAGAGGGAAGACCCAGCTTACTACATTAAGCCTTTCTGGGAGGGAGAAGCCGTGTGCCACACGGAACGCGTCGGCATCTTTCCCCAGCGCTGTTCCCCTGAGCCAGGTTGTTATTTCTCGTGACAATCACCTAATTAGGTGGGTCAAGAATCACAGAAGATTGAAGAGATCCATTCTTCCTATGTGCCAGACCTCCTATTCATAAAAATGAAGGCAATGACTCTTCCCCTCCATTGTAAGGCACTTAATAAATGTTAATAATAATTAAGAGAGTCACATCTCCCAGACAACACTGTCAAACATTTTCTTGCAATATTTGAGAACTATCGGGCTCAGGGGGGAGCGCCCACAGGTTCCAGGCACAAAAAAGACTCACAAATTCCATCCTTGGATGCAAGAGGTCACCGAGGGCTGCGCCACAGCAGATATTTTGCAATTGCTCCCCAACAAGGGAAGCCCTGAGAAGAAAGGGCAGCACACGCTGCCGCATTACAGATGTTTATGGAGAGTTCATGGGTCAGCACGATGAGTGCTATTTTCTGCTGGACAAAGCATTAAGATGGTGTAACAGCTAAGAGGACTGCAAAGTCTTTCTGGTTAAGAAGTTGAACTAGCTTCAATTTCATGAATAAAAAGGTATTTTTCTTCATTGTATCTTTCTCAAGAAACAAAAGAACTACAGGTTACGAAAGAGCTGAAAAAAGAAAAGACACTGGCTTAAAAAAAAAAATCTAGTAGTATTTCCTCTAGAGCCCACCTTTTCAGTTTACTGCTCTCACTCATAATGTTCATTTACATCAGTAGTATAGCTTCATTTATTTAATGCAGCTCCACATGATCACTGAAGAATAAAGCAGTGCAATATTACATCGTGCTATATTACTGATATTACACTATTATCAACACTCTACCTAATGAAGTTGGTAAAGTCTTCATGGTATGGAAATTGTGTGTTACCGGTGTTATGGGAAGAATAATAATCCTGCTTTGAAATAGCTCCTGCCTTCCAATTCTGTTCTTCCCTTTTTCAGCATCGTTTAGACCACTCTCACTGAGCTCATCTGGAGAGGACAAAAAAAAAGAAAGAGCTAAAGAGCATACTTTTTACAGTGTTGGTCATCTGCACCACATGATTTTCTTAACAGGACTAAAACGGATGTATCTGGAAACATTAATTCTGAGTTTTGTGAGAGACAGAACCCAATACCACAAAGGAAAGTGCCACTACTCTAATGCCTTATTTAATGAATCATAACACACACAAAACAAATTACTTACCATTAACTCTTAATAGGACTTAATACAGTTAAAAAGAGCTGCAAGCCAGACAGGACCTGGCTTCACATGAGGTCTCTTGCTGTGCTCAGGCAGGTACAGGATAGGACGGACTGCTGGATTAATTTTCCTCATTGTGGACCTCGCTGCTTCTGCTCTTGGGTGCATGCTGTAAAGGCAAAAAATGGACATATGGAAAATGGGGAAACGGAACAAAAACATAGTGTTTGTCACTAATTTAGACAGCAGGTTTCTCTTACAAACAAGCATTACAGACTGAATAATGCAAGGGTTTCTTCACCCATTGCTCTAGCGTGTCTTTTAAATCCCACAAGACCCTACGTTAGCACCACATCCCACTGGATGGTGTTCCATTCTGCATTTTCTGAGATGCACATCATAAACAGGTGCCCATGGAAATCAAAGATTTGTGGAATATGGAAATTTAATGGCATTTACCTAATGAATCAGTAATAGCATTAATAACCTACTTATGCTCAAAAGCACAACAGTCTAAGAAATTATGTGAGTACAGATACCAATCCAAAGCTGAACATTTCTAAGAGCAGAGGGTTCCAGTTAGGTGAGCAGAGGCACAGAGGTTACTTGAACAAATCTAGGTCATAGGATGTGCCAGAAACTGAACGAGAAAACAAGGCCCGGATTCAAGATCCCTAGTCCCTTTCCTACTAACAAGTCTTGCCATCACCTTCTCAGCCAGTATCACAGTATGAAAGTCTCTCAGCCACTCTGCAGCCTCCTCTCAACTATCTGGGTGACTTCAGTTTAAGTTTTACAAAGGGACACAGTAGCAGAGTTTATACCACTGAGAATATCAGATGAATTTTAACTGAAGCAAGAAATTAAATACCAAAATAAACTTAAGAAAAATTAAAGAGCAAAAACCACCCTAAAAATAGGTTTTGAAACCTAGCCTTTACAGAGCTGTCCTCTTCCTAAGAGACATCCGAGGACCCTGATGCCTACAGAAGCTGGGAGAGGGTAAGGTCCTCCCGAGACTAAAGCCAGGAAGTCAGCACAAAGTAAGTAATTCCTGCACCGTTAATATCATAGAGAAGTCGTAGGCACCTTTTTATAATGACAGAGTATTCTTAATAAAAGCTTCAAGCAGGTTTTATAGCTGCGTATTATCCAATGAAACCAGTAATAAACAGCACTGTAGCATTATTTAGTGCAACTCCAATACGCCAAGAGTCACAACCTCAGTTTTATTTATCACGCAGGCTAAAATGTTAGTTCTTGGCTTTACAGTAGCAGCCAAGCCTGTAGCTATTTTCTCACAGCACACTGCCATCTGGATATTGATGCTTTGCTACGGGATATGAAAGAAGAGCATAGTTACCTAATACAGCTTAATTGAAAACAGAGGACCTACACATTATACCATGCATTATTCTATACAAAATTAAATCTGAAGGGCATGAAAAGTTCTGTAGATGTCAGCAGAGAAGATTTCAGAAGTAAACACTGGGTTCTTGATCTGCAATAGAAATGCTGAGAAATACTGTGAAAAAAGATGTGCATATGAGAAGAAAAAGCCAGTTTTCGCTCTATTGTGGAAAAAAAAAGAGCTCAGGAAGATGCATCTCCTTTGGGAAGAGCAGGAGAGCGATCAGCCACAAGTTTATTAGTACAGCAAAGTCTCTGTTACAATGATCCGCATTCACCTTGAAAGGTCTGACTGCCTTGGTTTTTTCCCCTCAAACAATGATTTATATTAAAAAAGAAGATTCTATCTCTACAAACACATTCACTTTAATTGACCGAAACCTGCTTCAAGAATCATTTGCATCCGCATTATCCACATTAAGGAACAGAAACTAAAAAGCTCTAATCTTAATAAAAAACACACCAAAATTATGAACTCTTAAAAATTTTTTTGGGGGTACAAGGCTAGAAGGGCTACCTTGCTTTACGTTTCTGCTCGGAGAGGTAATGCCGAGGTCTTGCAAACACCAGTCATAAGGACTGCAAATATACGTAAGCAAAGCAAAGTTTGTGTTTTATCACACAAACCCTTTGGACACGACACTGCTGTTAGAAGTCACCCACCTCTAACACCCGCACTGGAGGCCAGTTTCCAGCTACGGGAGCTCTCACCATGCTGCAGCGCCTGTCGTCAAAAGGGAATGCTTTGGAAAGCTACAGGCACACGCACATCCCATAAACGGCTTGGGGAGCCATAGCCGTCCTTCCTGCTGAGGTGCTCCTCTTTCACAATAAGGAGCCAACTAACAGTAGACGTGGCTTGTTTTATGTAAAAAAAACTTGTTTAGACATGAAAGAGAGCAGTTTTTCATTTTTTCCACTAAAGTCAACCATTAGGAGAGTCTATTTTCTGCATATACCCATGGAGCTGTAAGCAAAATAAACCCTAAAGACATTCTTAACTTAGTCCATATTATGCCAACAAATTCAAGCAAATCGTGCTATTTAAGGTAATTACAGGAAACTTCAAGGAAACTGCAATACAGGTTCAGGTTCTCCTGTGATACTGTCAAGACCTTTGGAGTTACATGCTCAATACAATAACTACATGCTTAAAAGGCTTGCCAGCTGCACTTCTGTCTATGGTTTTATTACACATACACGTTTGCTGATGCAACTTAAAAAAGGACTGAGACTGATAATCAGGTTTCTTTTAGCAGATAAAAAAGTGAATTTTACATAGAAAGGCTTGCTGAGAAAAAACAAAAGTCTACCTAAGCTACCTAATACCCAATCGCTAGACACAGGAAAGAAGAGTTATTCTAGATGTTCGCGAGTTTACACCTCGCTCTCAAACCGCAGACGCAGGGAGCGATAATAAGTGGTCTCGGGCAAAGTAAGCAGAGGCAGCAGAAACAGCCAAGAAGCTACGGGTGCCTTGCAGAGCTCTTCCCAACATCAGTCACCCAGGCTAAGAGCCACCGAACACCCGTACCTCCACTGCAAGTGCTGACCCTGTGCCTCCCAGTGCCTCACCTGAGGGAACCAGCAGCAACACGCACATGAGTTAAGTATCTGCAGGAAAGCGCTCCGAAGTTTTACTGTCAATGCGTCAGCCAGTATTTTAGATGCATTGTTTTAGCTCTTGCTCACCTAATAATATATTGATTTAACATAGGAAAACACAAGTCCCCCCCCTCTGCTTTGCACGCTAATTAGTTTTACTTCCATGGTAATGCAAAGGTGAGAAAAGGAAATTTTCTTCTCTTCATGCTTAATTAAAAAGATAAATATTCATGTACATTTATTTCCTGTTATTAGTATGAGTTGCTAATACTTTTAAATACACTGTATAAAACATCTCTTGGCAGATGCTTCCAGCAGCAACTTCCACTACATCTGAGTCTTAGTATTTTGTTTATAGGGACATCTTTAAACAGAACATAGAGTAACTGGGGAGGGATTATTATTTTTTATTTATTTTCTTTTTAAAGAGGATTCCCTTTAAGATTACATACTTGGTAATATAGTCACAAATTGAAACAGAGAAACAAATGATTCAGTAAGTGTGTAAGGTCAGGTATTCTGATAAAGAAATATCAAAAAGGTTTTGAGAAAATAACCTCCTTCTCATCTACCCCTGTAAAAAGAAAAAAAAAAAAAAAGTTGAAATGATCTCCTAATGCATCTCCCTTCATAACTCATGCCGAAAGATGACATTTTCTCAGGATCTTAATTAAGATAATGATGAACACCTGTGTCGGCATTCTTTGGCAAGACAGCATTATCCATCATAATCTTTTAAGTACTCTCAAAAAAAACCCAACAAAATTGTATGACGGAACCAATCTGTTGCCTCTCCTTGCACTAAGTTTTACATCTCAGACACACACAAGAACGATTAGATCTTTAAAGACCGCAATAAAAGCAGGATCGTTAGATTTTAAAGTTTCAACAGAAAGTAGCTATTAAAGTAATTAAATTAAGGTGTATCATATCCAAGATACCCAAGCTTAACTCCATCCACTACAAGCCACCAGCAACTGAACCACTTAGAGGCGGCAGTGGCTGCACACTTAAAAAGCAGTTTGCTGTTACTTTCAAGATCATCCTGCCTCTTTTTCCCCCTCCCAGAAAGAAAATATTCACAGCTGACCCCTATTATATGTTCAAGCACTAATTTATTAAGCTATTTTATACTACACCACACATGTCTGCACACTCTAAATGAAATTAGGCAAATAGAACCAGTGTATAAAAACAAATAAGCAGGCTCAAATATTGCTATGTTTTGTGCAGTCACCTCAAATTCAAGTTCCTCTTGTGTCAAAAACCCTACTGGAGTCCGACTACTACAGTAAACAAAGACCATTCTAAATAGCTTTGCAGGACCAGCCTGTCTGACTGAAGGCTATAAAATTAGCGATTTTAATTACTTCTTTCTACAAACTGAATTTAAATTCACAAGTCTTAATTTAAATAAAATGAAAAGCGCACAGACAACCTATAAATCCTACCCATCATTAAGTAAGAATAGTAAAAGTTTCTTCCATTGCATTAACAGTTCAGCTTGACAAAAATATATACATTTTAATATATAAATTTTAATATAATTTCACTGGCAGCTGCAAAGCAGACAAACACCTGATACCAAGAACTTATCCATACCTTCAAATGTACGTACCTTCAGTAAAATGAAGAGAAGCAAATACATACTCAAGCCTCACATTTGTTAACAGAGCTGATGGAACTACATTAACAAGAGTCGTGAAACAAACTTCTCATTTCTCTTTAAGCAAAGAGCTGAAAAGTCCTGCAAAGCAGATTAGCCTTAGGCTTTCACATTTTAACATGCTTCTATCAGAGGAAAAAGTTGCTGTGACTAGTCATTCAGTAGAGCTATCAATGTACAAATAAAGCAGAAAATAGAGACATCCTTAAGAAATGAGTCTCAAATTTGATGTAGAGTGAAGGTGACAACCACAGCAATAGAACTATAAACTAAATGTTTCAATATCTTCAAGAATTATCTACAGTTCTTTTAAAAATGCAAAGAATATAATAGTGGCATAATGCAGTAAGAATGTTGGTTTGATAGACACTTACAATCCTGGTGGCATAAGAGTCCTATCGCTACTGTTTATTAATCAGCTCTAGTATTATGTTGCAATGCATGAAAGTATGCATGAACTCACCGCAGTTTCCAAAATGTACGCCTACAGAAGCAAGATTAGTAGAACACCAGAAATAAAGAGGATAATTTTACATGACATCAACCTTACCTCCTCCTCAGGAAAGTCAAGATGCCACGGGAAGATGGTTAAAACTCCTGCTTCTCCCTACAAAGAAATGGGCAAGGAAAAGCGGTTACTCAGTCTACTCACATATAAAATGAACGTTAAACGTATAAAACTTTACCAGATGATATCTCACTGCTCGAACAAGGGGTATTGTAAGAAGATTATGACAGAAGCGCCTTTGAGTGGAAAAAGAAACGCGGTGCTCTAGAGCGATAGCTGAAATTAACCCAGGGACAAATACCGGTGACATCGTGCGGCTGAAAACTGATGAAAGTGCACACCTGTGTGGATTGAGCATGTAAGAGAGCGTGCGATCCGGTGCTAGACCCTGCCCGCGTACCGGGGACACGACCCACGCGGATTTTAAAGAGACGAAACACCGGACACCGCCGCATTAAAAAAAAAAAATAAAAAAAATACCAAAAGTAAAAGGAAGCGAAAGGAGAGAAACGCCAGGCAACGCGCTGCCCGGCAGCAGCCCCGAGGAGGGTGCCCAGACCCACCTCGCCTCGCCGGGTTTCCCTACGCCGCTCCCCGATCGCCGCCTTACTGCGGGGCGCGGGGGGGCACCGGCCCCGGCCCCGCGACCCACACAGGCCCCGCCGCCGCCCCCGCGGCAGCTCTCTCTCGCCGCCGCCCGGCAGGGGGCGCCC
>VXBO01003229.1:469856-675450 GCA_013400135.1 Rhinoptilus africanus
GCGGGGAACGGGCTCACCTGAGCCGCGGCGGGGCCGGGGGAGGCTGCGCCGTAGGAGGCAATTAATGCTCTGCCCCCCTTCCCTCCACCGAATTGTTCTCCGTTACCGCCGCCTCCCCTTGTTCCTCCCCGTGTTCTACATCCGTATGCATGAGAACTAACAGACGGTTATTGATACAAACATAGTTTTTGTTGCTAAAGGCCTTCCAAAACAAATTCTCCGGCTGAATGCCAATGTATGCATGTTGGCTGGTGACAGCTGATTAGTGAAATGATTTACGGCCAAGTTAAAAAAAATGATACTGTCAAAGGCAGCAATTTGAAAAAAAGATAAGACAGCACAGCCTCAAGGCTTCCCACTGTAAAGCCACCCAACAAATCTAAACCTACACTACAAATACCTGAAACACTCAAGGAATCAATTGGTCGCAGATTAAATGCAGCCTGTATTCTGGCTCGCCCTGGTAAATCTGCAGCTCCCCACAGGAGCAGCCCCTCCATTTGTGCCTCCAGCCTCACCTGCGGCAGGGCCTGCTCCTGCCCCGCCGGCCTCTCCCCGGCCCCACGATCGGCGACTTAGGCCTCCTTTTTGTTTCAAGACTTTTTCTCTCATTAATTGATTAAAAAAATCCCCCCTTCCCTCATTTCTCTGTAGCTCTTCTTCATAAAGAAAGCTTTTGCTCTGCAATAAAGTAAGAGACTTTGATCCCAGATCATCCTCTTAGGCCTTCCAGCTGAAATCAGCGGAGAAACTATGTGGAGTTATTGTTCGCACTTGCTGCACTTCTGATTCAGAAAGGGCTGATTTATTAGCTTGTCAAGGGAAGCATTGTTCAGGAAGGCAATCAAAAAGCACTTACCTAGCTAAACTAAAATTACTGCCTTTTCAGTGGCTAATTTGTATAACTCCCATGGAGGAACTTGGGAAGTGTTTGATGAGGCATAAAATGATGATTAATGAATTTATTGGCCTGCTGCTCATCAAATAGGAGTAGTATATCTTTCCTCTATTGGGCGTTGGGTCTAATGCTACATGTCTGTGTAAAGCAAGTCCAATATGATCTCCTTTTTAGCCCCCTTTTAACCCCCATGACCTGAAGAATATCTCCGTGTAACAGAGGCAACATCAGGGGACTGCAGAGACAAAGAGCCCGTTTGATAAAATGGTAAATGAGAAACGCGAGGAAAGTTGCTGCAGGGACAGATCTGCTCAGTTTTCGGCTTTCAATCACTTTGACTACTGAAGTGGGAAGAATGTAGAAACTAGATAAGGTGTGAGAAGCGAAAAGAAAATGACAAACCAATTTTAACTTTCATAAAGGATCCAGCCAAACAACTTCATTGCTACTTGAAAGAACGAACAAGTGCAGGAAGTGCAGGGACTCCTGAGCGATCGGGCACGCTGCAGCCCCTCGCCACCCGGCCGCGCAGGGAGAGACGGGCTGCATGCCCCCAGACCAGCCATATGCAGGGCTAGCCTGTAACCTAATCACTGCTCTGATCAGATTTGATGCAACCATTTTGAGGCCATAAATTTTATGTTCTTTTTCCGCCACTCAAATAGCTTGGGGCTTTCTCCTCCGATAGGTGTTTAATGCTTGAATCACTATTTTGGGGCTAAGGGCTTCTGAGAGAAATGACATACTTTCCCCCTTTTAAAAGCCCGTACTAAATTACTTGTGATTCAATGCCCACACACACACACACATGACCAACAAGGTATCTTATGCGCTACACATTGCTGCTTTGAACAGGTTAAGAACCCCAGAAGATCAGAAACATTGTTGACATTCTCAAAAACTTGTGAAAATAAATTTGCCTGAGATTTGGAATCAAAGGTCCTCCCAGGATTGAATCAATTTAGCTCTTTGCTTCCACGCACCATTCCCTGTTCCGGCAGCTCTGAAGCTTGTTGAGGGATCTGCGACTCGCCTATCTCTCAGCGAAGGTGCACACGCCTTAGCAGGAGCCCGCTGCCAAAAAGGCAGCTTCTCTCATTACCTTCTGGGGCTCCGCAGAAGTACCCTCAGGCCTGCATGTCAGCAGCCCACTGTGCTGAAGACTGAGAAGGTGCAAGAGGAACATTTTGCAGAACTACCGGTGTAGCGAACAACACTCGCTGAAATGATACGGCATTTCAGGCTCCAATAAAGCTCAGAGGAGCAGGAAATGGTAGCGCGGAGGTGCCCGGCAATCGCAGCAGCCTGTCTGCCCTCTCTGCACCTTCCTTCCCTTTGTGCTTCTGCATGCAAAGCCTGAGCGTGCCCGCTCCATGCTCCCCTCGCAGGCTCTAGGTGAAACAGTGGGAAACTCCTTCCTTTTGCTGCCTACTTTCTGTTACAACTCAGTCTTGCGTATTTTTCCCTTTCCATGACCAATTCTGTTCTGGGCTGCACCAGAAGATGTCTCTTTCTGAAGGCCTCCATGAGCTGCATGGGAACTTGTCTGAGGCTGGCCAGAACCTAACTCTGACCCTATCAGACCAACGGGGCACTGTACCTACCAGAAGGTAGGAGAAAAGCTCCCAGTAACTTCAAGGGACTTTAGCTCACATTTTCTGTTCAGGGTAAATTTGTCTGTCCCATGCTAGGCAATAACTGTCACTTCAAACTTCTTGTTTGCAAAATACAAGGAATACCAAGAATGGTTCATTTTCCAGATCTGTCTAGAAATGGTTTCTGGAATGGTAGAAGGAATAAGCTCCTGACCAATTTTTCAGTTCCCACAGTGGAGGCGATGCGAACAAATCAAAATAAAACTTTCCTGAGACCCCACATTGGCTTCCTTGACAAAAGGAAAAAGGCACCCACCTTATGTTTACAAGATCACAAAACATCTATTTTAATGCTACCAAATTGGTATTTGTCTGAGACACTTTTAGCTGAAATGATCCTCCAGAAAATAATGTTTATCAACATCGTCGAACAAATAGCACTCTCCTGACACAAGCCTACCATCAATGTACTGCTCAACAAGTTTTATCTGCAAGTCCTTGACCTGTGACTGCTTTTACAAAGGCTCTCTGTTCATTAGCAATTTCAGGTCACTTTAAGTACTTGTGTCATGAACACATAGCACAGCTGTAAAATATATATATTAAATAGCAGCTGCATTAATATAGGGGCTTATTTTCCTCCACTTGGCTCCCAAAAGCAGCACGATCTTACACATCGATGAAAAAAGACATAGTTGTATTTGCATAATTACAGCAATATTGTAGGTCTTTAGTGCAACAGGCCTAAGAGGCTGATTTATGATTAAATATGTATGGCTAAAAGTTACCATGCTGGGTAGTGTGCATAGTATTAGACAATGACAGTTTTGGGGCATAATTGCTTTAATGTGGGCAATTAAGACTAAGTGCATGTGATTTTAGTGTCTGCCCTACATTCCTCTGAATGATTACAATGATCAATACACATGATTTGTAAGTCGCTTCCTATTGATCGAATGGTAAAATGTTTGACCTTCCTTTGAGGAAGTAATTTGCTAAATTATGACACCACGTAAAGTCTTTCTTGGTTCAGAGGTGAGGGGTAATGGTGCTCAGAATCAGAAAAAAAAATAATACCATTTTTTCTCCTTTTTCCTGAAAGTAAGTCTCTGTAATGTCCCTGCCAATTTGCTGACCTCACCTGTGGAGGGAGGCGTCTGGTACCCTGTCTTTGAAATTAACAGAGGGGAAAGAATGGAATTGTAAACTCAGTCCATTTCTACAACAAACCCCCTTCATGAACTTTACCTGTTTACACCTCTGTGCCAAATATCAGGAAGCTCTTGACTACAAGATCTCTGTTTGCGAGCGGCTGAAGAAAAATGTGCAGCAGCAAAGTTGGGGAAACTCTGTGAGTGCTGCGAGCAGCTGGGACACGTGGCAGGGCTTCCTGGGCTGCCTGCCAGGCTTAATTTTGGTTTGCATGCACAGTACCGAATAGCCTTTGCTATATCACATTAGCAGGTACGAAAAGAAAAACAATGAAATGCTCATGAAAACATGTTAGCTGATGAACAGTGACTTAGTTGTGGCTGAGGCACCTCCTCCATGCTACAATCGTTACTGTGTACTTTCAGGATGGCAAGTACCTCAAAATTAGTAGGTACCAATGCACTGAGACGTGCCCTGCTCCAGGGGCTGTTCTGTGCTGCCCAGGGGAACGGTGATTCTCTCCGTCCCCAGCAAACTACATGTACAGAGCAGAGCTACCACATCGAAAATGTGTATTACCTAAGGGATTCTGGTACCCCAGAAGGGGGTGGGAAGATCCATATAGAGCCCCTTCTCCCTTTAGGAGCCACTTCATTGTTTTCACACAGCAGCAGTGCTTCCTGGCATGCCCTCCACTGCATATAGCTGTGCAGGACCGAGTTTAGGGTTCTAGATGTCATAGTTCAATATCAGAAATTTCCACACTCCTTTCCTTTTTTTTTTTTTTTAATTTTCTGGGCTTCAAGCTTGTAGCACTTCCCTCCATTGGGGTCTGGTAGCAGTGCGGCCATGCACGGCCCTCCTCAGCCCAGCTAAACTCAGTGAAAAGGCCTAAAGTACCCAGCTGGATCTCGAGTCTCACAGTCCCTTGCATTAGCCCTCTTTTGGTCAGTTGTGCACACCAATCCAACTGCACTACCCAGGCAAAGTCAACTGCTCAGCTGTCCAACTAACAACTCTCCAAAATCTACCTTCAAACTATTCAGATTTCATCTTTTCAAACTAAACCACAACGTACGTACAAACTTCCAGATTTCATCCTTTCACATTGAACTGCACTCCTCTCTCCACGGCATCTCACAGAGAAGCCCTTACAAAGTCACTCTTCCTGCAGTAATGCACCAACATCAACACGACGACTGCACGAAGGCTTCCACAATAATACTCCAACACCAACCAGGCCCTGCACCAAAAATTTCATGTTCTCCATAAAAGTCCGCCCCACAGTAACAGCTGATGAGTACACGCTGTCCGCACCAAAGCCAAACACGGCAACGACTGGAGCAAAGCTCAACTCCCACGCGCGGTGTGATAACGTGGGGGTGAGCTACTGCAGAGACGGGCTCAGAAGTGGCAAAGTGCACACCCTACGGTTTAATATGGCACTTCATTGGGGAATGTGTGTTCTCTCTGGGAGAACTGTATAAGCAGAAGCTGTTTAACGACAAGATAGGAACCATTTTCCAGGTCTCTGACACCAGAAGTAATAAGCGGTACCTGTGTTGTGGCACTGGGTTTTTCTGTCCATTTCCTCCCCTGTGCATTTCCTTCTCTGCTCAATCAGGCGCTGCAGAAAAGAGACAAATATTTAGGACAGGATTAGCAACCTCACTGTCCCTGTCCCCAGGCACAGTTACCCCAACCCTGTGGACGTGCTGGCAAGCCACTATCCCCGACTTTTCCGGAATGCATTACCTCAGCATTTTCTGCCCAAAACACACCGTTGGCCCATCTGATGTGCTTCAAGGTTCCTACCCCACTCTCCCCTCCCCGCGGTACCTCAGCGTTTCCCGCCGAAGATCCCCCCGGCTCTGCCCCACCCTGAGGTCCCTCAGCGTTTCCCACTAAGGCCCCCGCTGCCATCCCCTCCCTGAGGTACCTCAGCGTTTCCCGTTGAAGACACCACCATCCCCCAGTGCCGTCCCCTCTGTGAGGTCCCTCAGTGTTTCCCGCCGAAGCCTTCCTGCTGCCATCCCCTCCCTGAGGTACCTCAGCGTTTCCCGCCGAAGCCCCCAGGGCCGCCCTGCCACAGCCGCCGCCCCTCGGGCCCCGACGCCGGCGCCCCCCCCCCCCCCCACCCCCCCAGCCGCCCCCCCNNNCCCGCCCCACCCCCCCCGCCGCCGCCCCTCAGCCCCCCCTTCGCCCCACCGCCACCATCCGAGCCCTGCCCCAAGGCCAGCCCAGGGCTCCGGTCCCTCAAAGGTTTCCCTGCCTGCTCCAGCCCGGCACACACCAGCGGCCACAGGGGTCCCTATCCCGCCCCAGGGAGCTCCGTCCTGGCTCCCCCCCAGCCAAAAGCAGCCAGCTGGATCTGGAGTCTCCAGGTCCCTTGCAGAAGCAAACTTCTGATTACCTTTCCCCCGCGATCCAAGTGCACTGCACAGGCAATGCCAACGTTGCCGCCATGCTGCAGCTCACAGGTACCCAGAAACTGTCCAAAACCTACCTAAAAACTGCCCGGACTTCACCCATTCTCACTAAACTGCTGTCTCACTCTCTACTACGTGTCACAGACGCGCCTTCACAAACTTAGCCACTCTTCCTGCACTAATCATCAACAAACTCCTGAGTGCAGGCTCCCAGGTAGAGCTCAGGGCCAGCTCTGCTCCATCTGCTGGCAAAGACACTGCCACCGCCCTGGCCGAAACGCTCCAGCAGCTGGTGCGACGTTCGGATTGCACCTACGGATCTGCCTGTGCTTTTCCACCTTACCCAAACCCGAGGCATCCCCCACGCAGTGCTCAGCCTCCCCTTTCTCCTCCCCAGGTCCTGCGCTCCCCGTGCCCCAGCTGCCGGTGGGGACAACAGCTGGGACATGCGCCGCCCTTGTCTACAACCTGCTCGCTTCCACGCTGCTGGTGAAGGCAGTATAATGGACAAGAAGGACAGAGAGGCTGAAATCATTACAATATGAAAGACGGAAGGTGAAACATACCACAAATCATGTAGCTAGCAAAAAATGTCCTGTTTACTGGTTGCTGTGCCAAGCATACCTACCACTACACAATGTCCCACTCCGAAACCCTTTTTGTAAGGAGAAGAGAGCATCAAAGAGTTCATAAATTCCCCAAAACAGCAGTACTGAACAATGAATTAAAACTACAAAGCAGTTAGAATTCACGGGTAGAAAAAAGTTCGGTCAAACAAAGGGCAGACAGTTGTTGAGAAACTGAAGGTAAATCTGCTCGCCAGACCTGAGAGGACAGCCTCTCCTGGAGCTCACCCGCCACCGCTGAAGCATCCCTTGGGGGACTTTTTTCTAGCCAGAGATGATGCTGGGACACCAGTTACAGACAGGCTTTCTGGGATGAACAGACCCACTCTGGAAATTCAGCTCTGAAAGTCCTCACTTCTCCACCCCTAACCCTACCCTGGTCCTGTGCCTGAGCACCAGAGGTGAAGTATCCGGCTCTAAACCATTATCAGCTTGTATCTGGATTTTGAACATTCCTTTTAGTTTTCTTCCAGGGGCTTACTGATCATCACAGGGGCTTAAGGTTCACCGGATGTCTCATTCTTGAGAAACCTTACAGAACAAAGTTACAATACTACACAGTCTACTACAGTGACTCCTTGCTGAAACTTAAAAAAAAAAAGAGACACAGCCAAGGATAAATAGTAAATAAATAATTCTACACACAAGTTCCCATTTTCTTATTGATGGTATTGTTCCCTTGGCAGTAATCCATCCTCAGCAGATCCCCGTGCAACCAGTATACAAGCATTTGGGTCCCATTTCTGGATGACCTGAGTTGAGCTAGAGCTGGTTGTTTTCACTGGGGGGTGCATCAGGACAAGAGGATGAGGCACTGGTGGTGGCAGTACTAATCAACTGCTAAACATGAGGAAAAAATGCTACGAGTCCCAGGCAGGGTACCTTGGTGCTGAGAAAGCTGTGTGTGCTCCATTTTGAAAATTTCCCCAGCACGATGTATTCAGGTAGACGTGTTTTCATTACTTCTCATTTAAGCTAATTCTTCTTTGGCTGTCTCCTTTTTTTTTTTTGCACCAGGCGAGTGGATTTACTCTGCATTTGAATTAAATGTTACCATTCTTATTCTAAGAACGTGCAGAGACTGAGATATCCATCATCTCATGAGAGACTCGTTGAGGAGCCAGCACAAGAAGGAGAAAGCTGCTCTCTGCAGACCAAGACAGGGGAACTGTGTCAGTAAGCACCCCTACATGTCTCATAAATCTATCAGAGGAGGAGAAGGCGGAGAGGGAGAGAAGTGCATCTTAGACAAGCACGAATTGAAATTGAGCTATAGACTGGCACTGTGACTGCAGAAGGCCCAAGGGTGGTGCCAAAGCTGGGGCAGAGCCTGGCACCCTGGGGACCAGCAACTGGGCGTGAAAAGCAGTGGCCAAGGAGATTTAATGGGGGGACTCCTGTCACCAGCACAAGGCCAGCGGCCCCTGGCTTTGGCCAGGCCCTGGTTTGCGGGGCGAACCACAACCCACAAAGCAGCTTACACTGCCATTGTGTAACAGATAAATCGGTGCATAATTGCACAAATGGTGCTAACCTGCTGGCTGGCTGCTGGCACATCAGCGCACACGAGAAACAGAAAAAGCCCGGTCTCATGGTTCACCGAGGGAGGCCTCGCTCTCTGCCACTGAATCTCTGCCAGTGGAGAAGCTGAGAAAACTCAGCAGAGCAGAGACAATAACAGAACAGCAAGATACGTTCATGTTGTATTGCCCTGCATGGGGAGACAGGAGGAGAAAACGGAATAATTAGTCTCACTCTGCCTTTTCTCGTTGCTTCTCTATGGGCAAAACTGAACATCAGGGCCTTGTGTGCCTTAGTAACATAGTCTTCTCCAATTTTTTAAAAACTTTTTTTTTTTTTAACACACTGTGCAGTGGAAGTCCTGACCTTGAACTATGCACCAAGCCATTGGATATTCTTTGCTTAAACTCTCCAGCTGCTGAGGTCTGAAGTCAAGCTTTTCAATTCAAAAGATAAGAGCTCCTGCCATAGTTTTCTCTGATTTTTTTTTTTTTTTTTCCCCTGGAGAACATGTTCCCAGGTTTTGTTCAGCCTAAACCTTCCAGGCTCTGAATATGGTCTGTATTCTCACAGGCCCACTACATAGGCTCCACCTGACCTGGAGGTAGGACCTGGATCTGAGTTGGCATCTGGCAGGATTTCAGTCTATGGCATCTATGTTTCTATGGCATCTATATTTCTATGTTTCTATGGCATCTTAGACCCCCCTGAGGCATCCAAGCTGTGCCCACAGGACACAGGATCTTTGAGAGACCAACACTGGGGCAGCAGCTGGTGGCCGGGGAGGTACTGTAAGGCACCTCAAATAAAAGAAAAAGGTGTGACTGAGTGAATCTCAGCCCTAAAAACTTATGGTCAATACCAAGAAAAGGCACTTTACATTCATTTCCTCCTAAAATCAATGTCTAAAACTAATCAGAGGACCGATGCGCTGAAAGTGCTCATCTTGCTCTACTGACTGTGAGGAGAGCCCAGGGGGACTAAACCAGGTGTCTGTGTTGGAGACATCTAAAGCCAGGTGAGATGACTTCATCCAAAGTTATCCACAGATGGGCCCCTCCCTGGTAGTTACCTGTCTTCAGAAGTACAAAATAAACTGCAGTGATATGAAGCTAACAAAAACCAGATCTATCTGCTGCAAAATAGATATAGCGTGAATTCTTTTTACTAATTCTGGAAATTGTGTTAATGAGTATTTAAAAATATTCACTTGTGAAAATCTTTACAGTTCATCTACCACATAAATTTAAGTACCCTTATAGTACACAGTAAAATTGGATAGTGGCCGCTATAATAAATGGACAAGATCTCAAAACTATTTACATTGGAACTTTACTCACGAACACTTCCATTGGTTTTCCATTGAAATATTTATGGAATAAGATAAAACTCCACGACCCTTACTCAGGAATGCCCATAATCACATACTTAGCTTTAAACATAGAGCCACTGAAGTTGATGAGACTTCAACACACAATTAAAGTGCATTGTTGAGTCAGGACAGGTTCCTCACACAGGAGAGGAGGAGGAGAATCTGGGCCAAAAATGTAACTCTTCCCTTAAGGTGTGAAATAACATCAAATATTTGATGAATCAAATGACTACATTAAAACTAGCATTTACATACCTAAGTTACTAGTTATGATGAGAACAAAAAAAAAAGGGGGGGGGAATATTAAAAGATGGCAATATAGGAATGGAAAAGAGAAACTTTGAATGCAAAACTAGTAGCAGGATTCGTGGGATTTTGCAAGTTCAAAATGTAACTGACACATTTCTTTGTTGCTGTTAATTTTGTTTTGCCTTCATATTAACTGCATCACTTTGATGAATATTTTTAAAATAAAATAATGGCTATCACTCAGGCTGCTTTGAAGTATTTCTGAGTTGAATGACTGGTAGCATTTATTGATTTCATAGTGTGACACTAGAAGTTTTGATATGGGATTTTAAAAAATGATATTTGAAGTTAAAAGAAGACATCTTGATTAAAGCCAGAACAAATTGTTTGGCTGAGATTCAAACTCTGGTTCACATGCCTTTCCAAGCTTGTAGATTCACTTGCTTGCTAGGAAAACCCATATGCTTTCAATGGATGAGTTAAAAATTCATGCCATGGAAGAGCAGGAAACTGCTTCAAAGTTGGGAACCAACAGAACAGCTTAAACCATAAGGGAAAAATATATTCATAGATGTTAGATATAAGAACAAGGTAGAAAGGTCTTATATTTAAGGGGTTCAACTCTGAGCCACAGACAGCTTGACCTTGAAACAAATCCCGTAGTCTTCTGTGCATCCGTTGCCCATATGCAAACTACTGGTAATATCGTTCTCATCTTCTACTTTGCAGGAAGCTGTGAAGATGAATAGCAGCTATATGATGCTGTAAGTCATATGGCCAGCTAGAGAGATGATCTGTTGGGTTATCAGTTTAAATCTCAGAGAGACTGCGATGAATGCTACTGATCTAGTGGGTGCAATCACTCATTGCCAACAGTCTTCTGGGTAATTCGAGTTCAAAAGGTACCTCAGAGGCCCCACCACACAGGGAACCGAGTCACTGTGCTGGCTGCTTCTACTGAAGTGCTTGACGGACTCATGGCTTCTCAAGGCGAGGGGGGAACATCTAGAAAAGGACTGACTTGTGCCTGAGGGCTGCTCAGTACTTCAGGATCCAGCAAAGCCCTACAGCTGTCTCCTCCTCTCCAGTCCACTAAACCAGGACAGCGTCCTACATAGCCCAAAGAAATAGGTGTGTAAGTAGCAGTTCTTCAGAATGAACAATACCACTAAATCTTCATGGAGTTCATCTGCTCAAAAGCCACCTGAGTCCTTGTTCTTTAAATACCTGACCTAAAGCACCTGCTCACAGGGCAGTTTCTGCATCTTAGGAAAAGATCATCACTTCTTTTCTCAACCTTCTTCTGTTGGTGGTGTCACTGGGGATGGGGCTGACTTTTAAAGGAAACATTCAGTAGTGCCATTTGGGAGGGTCATGAAGAAAAAATACCTTGTCAGTTTTGCAATGGAAAATGTAATAACTCACCAGCAGGCTATTGACCGAGTTGTTAAACTCTGGGGGGAAAAAAAAACCTGTTAGGTGAGCTGGTTAATATCAAGGCTCACCACTCACTTCTGCATACTACAGACCATGTCAAAAGCTTTCCAGTAATCAGTAGAGCTTAAGAAAAGTCTCTGATTAACTTTTCTTTCATCTTTCTCTTTTCCATCTGGTGTTAAAGATCAAACCTCTAGTTCCTCTACTCTTTTAAGCCTTGCCTGTTTGACAGCAAACTTCTCATCCATCTTAAATCTAGTGTGGGCTAGAATGTCTTTCAGCAGTGGCTACAGGGTAGATATATTATCAGATACTAACCATATTGCTCCTTCTCTTTTCACTTTAGCTCTGTATTTGTTATTGTAGGATATATCTGGGTTTTCTGAGTGTTCAGCTTCTGTCTTACTGCAGGACAGTGCTGTGCTGCTAATGCTTTGCAAATCACTGCGTCATCCTTTTGCAGTTTTGGAATGTCCTCTCTGTGCTTTGCATAGTTTCTTCCAACTTGACCAGCAGCCCAGGATACCTCTCTCTTGGGACCTGCAGCCTCTGTGCCCTTCAAGGCACTATGATGTGGCTTTGACAGCGCTGAGGCTGTAAAGCTTTAAACTGCGCTGCTGGGTAAAGGCAGCACCCATCCCTTTGACAGAGACTGTGGCAGGACAGGGACACTCAGCCACCCTTTAGAAATCCTGTTGTCTCAGTGGGATATGGGTGAAGACTGCTGGAAACTCTAGGATTCACTTAGACCTGGCCCCAATCCTCCTCCGGTGGCACTCTTAAAGCTATTCCTTAGTAGCAGAAAAAAAGCACCTGTCATTAATCGCTACATGGCTTACACCAAACAGAAAAAGAGATAACATCTCCTCGGCACATTGGGGGCCATCAAGGACCACCAGTTAATGATATAAAGTATTTGTATAACCGTATATAGAAGACTATCAAGATGATTACACTTCTCATTATTTCAAAATTAGGCGTCTTTTCAGGAAGAGAAATTCCAGTTTCTTCCTGGCTCTACCACCTAACAGCACTTGTAAGCTAGGAATTTGTAGTCCATGTGAGTGTCCAAATCCATTTCAAGCATATTTATCAGGCTAATTACCGTACCAGAGATTCATAAAATGTCTTCATGGCTTTGCAGGGGGAGGCAAAACATTTGAAAAATAAAGATGCTAAAAGATGTGGGAGGAAGAAGAAGGCTGCGTCAGGCAACTTAGAGCGGAGTGCCAACGACCACCCTGTGCAACAGCAAGCCTGGGAAGGCCAGGTCGATATTAGTGATCAGTGCAGCCCAGCAGTGGCAGATCTGCAGGCACCTGATGTGCACACTATGCTTATCTCTTGCTTACTTGCAATTAGCTCTGGTCTGGTCCTGTGAATATTATTATATTAGGTGTAGTCCTGGAGAGCATTTTCTCATGTGGTTTAAACAAAAGGAATAAACACAGTTTGTGTGCCTTCAGACCACTCCATGATATGAACCACAGAGTAGCAACTGGTGATAACCATGAATTTTTCTTCAGTGGCGCTCTCCTGACCCAAAGTTCTGCACTAATTACACACTCTTTCCATAACACCTATCATAGGATATATCCATATATTCATTAAGTATCTGTGCTCAGTAGGCATGACACTGTATTGGGACAAAATCTTTTTCATCCTTTTCCTCAAAAACGCTGGCCTGGAACTCCATGCCTACGTAAAACAAGGGGATGTAAAGATGCTTTGCAAAGCAGTTTCAAATCTTAAATTTACAAAAGAAGTAATCGGAACGAACTTGAATACAGCCAGTCAGTGAAGAGAGTTAAATGGGGTCTTTGGGGCAAGAATGGCTAAATGCCATATGTTTGCAGAGCCTTCTGCCTCGCTGTTCTGAGCCTGGACTAAAGAATCTGGGTGCTGTGGCAGTGTGAGCAACACCTTCCTGCTAGGAAGAGTGTAAGAAAGCACTTGTAGAAATGATCGGTTCTGTGTCAGAACCAAAGTAGCTGTTGTCTGATGGTGATCAGTGCCTAATACATCAGGAGAAATGCAAAAGCACATTATTTCTTAGATGTAAACAGCCTGCCTTCACAACCTGCTCTCTGGTAGTTAGAGGCTGATTTACATCCTAGAACATGAGGTTCAATATCCTTTTCACTCTTTGTTGTATTAATTATAACATTAGGTATTTCTGATTTCCATATAAGCATCTAAATCTGAATCCTTCTAAATCTCAGTCTGAACAATTTGCTGCGGGGGGCAGGCCCACAGTTAAATCATGTGTTGTGTAAAAAAGCATTTCCATTTGTCAGTGCTGAATTTCATACCTTTAACTATCAATTTAGCTGACACTGGAATTCACTTAAAACATTTCTTCACGATGTAATAGATCCTATATGTGTAAGTTCATGCTCGTATGGTGAAACGGCAATCAATTGTATTTACAGTTATAGACACAATTACTCCGCAGCATCACTGCTACAGTTCCTGCAGCTCACGTTAGTGTGGAGGCAAGGATTCATATTAATGCGGACTGAGAGACAGGTGAAAATAATAATAAATGCAAACATTCTGATTAAACAGGAGGAGGCTGTGAAACACTAACCCAACTTTGGGAAGGAGCAACTCCTTGCAATTTTTGCTGGCTCATAACACTAAACTAGGGACGTGAATCATCCATCAGTACATTATTTTGGCTTCAAAGCTGCACAGCTTTGATTGTGGGACGGTTCTGCTGATAGAAAAGCCCAAGGGACATAACTGTGGGTCAGACTTCCCATTTTAAAAAATTTGTTGGTTGCATGTTACATGCAGATTACAGACATGTTTTATGTTACACAGTTTGCCAAACTGCATTTTATTTGCTGAGCTATGAAAATAAATGAGCTATTTTGAAGTTAATGATGTGCACAGGCTCCTGTTGAAATGCTTGGAGAATACACTACTTTTCCATACTAAGTTTAATTCTGTGGATAATACTTGCTTGGCAAATCATGTCTTTTAAATGTGTATTTAACATCTCAGAAAGTTTAAATGATGGCACATACCTCCTTTTTTGGTTGCAGGGTAAGTACTCATTTTGATAAATCTAAGTTTCCTGTAACTTGGCTACGTAGTAGCCAACTTATTTGCCTCACAGAAGTGTTTTCAAGATGAACTGGTTAATAGTTTGCACTGCTTTGATGTGTAAAATGCACATAGTTATTATGATATATTTCACATATTTGGTAAAAGCTTAAAATACTGTTTCCCCAAATATTGCAAACTTCCATTTCCTTTTTTTTTTTTTTTTAAAAATTTCTAAACTACAGTTTTAGTTTAGGGAAAAGCCACTTCATTCCCGGTTCTCTAAAAGCATGGAAAGATGTCAAGTTTTACAGAGCTGCTGTTGATAGCAGGAAACCCAACGCAATCTGGGCAGAATCAGCATCATCATAAATAAAAGAGTAATGTTTTGATTTTGTGCTATAAATAATGAAATAAGCGCTTGATTTTTATCCAAAAAATTAAGAGGCATAATTAATTCAGACATGCTTCAGGGTAGTTCTAACATGTGCTCTTTGTTCTCATGTTTTTTCTTCTATTTGACACAGTTGCTGGGATGCTACTGCAAAATAATACGTATCAGGATCGTTATTACTGGGTTACGTGGTTATGACACGGTATCACTTTGCAAACTTCTCTTCCCCTTCAGAACGCGATAATTCTGCCAAGCTGGGTGTGATCCCAGCCTCCCACACCAACACAGTTTTATTAGGTGAAATGAATGAATGAATGAATGAATGGGAGACTTCTGTGTGCCCGGAGGGAGAGCAGAGGCCCCGGAGGCCCCGTTATCCCTGGCACAGCGTGCAGCGCAGCACGGCTCTCTCTAGGACACCAGCAGGAAGCAAATTCCTTCAGTGCACACAGAAGGAAAAGCAACTAGTTCTGCTGCTGAAGGACCAGAGACATTTTCCTGACACCTTTAAGCTTCCATAAAGGTCTACCCTTTGGAGAAGATGCTAGAGCACAGCCATGAGCAGACCATACGGCCTGGGTTGGGTTCCTTTAACCAACTTAATCCTTCCTGAAACATAGATCCTTCACTGTCCTCCTGGAAGATAGCAGTTCTGCTCCAAGTACTCTGTTTCTCAAAAGCTTCATATTCTCTCCACCCTAGGGATGCCATCTTTAGGTCAGTAATAGGAGGTGAAACTCCAATTCCAGCCAACAAATTTCATTGATCTTTTCCTTTGCAGTTTGCCAAGTGTAGATTTATTATTTTATCAGCTTTTACCTATTTGCTGGCATTCATGAAGCTGACGAACTTCTTGCAATCAACTTGGACTCCTGCTGACCAAGTCCTGAGGAGCAGGATGGACATAAGGCCTCTTACGGTCTCCACAATTAAAGTCTCTCTCCTAACTGATGAGTTAGGGAAAAGAAAAAATATGTCACACATAGGCAATTATATTGTGGCTCTCACAAATAATTGTGCCAAGCCAGATTCACAGAGATGAAGACAGGCTATAAAGTGGCTGATTTTAACTATGCATGAAGGAAATTACCCTTAATGTAATATTCTAACTTCCAAAGCCCTCATGTAGCAAACTAAGTGCAGGATTTCAGAGAATCTCCATAACTGATTATATTAGCTGGTTTACCCTAGTCTCAAACTGCATTTTGTGCGATGCAATTAACAGTAAAATTTAATCTCTCACAGACACGCATGTATGCACACGTGCATGTTAGAAGGCTAGGTCTGCACGAGAGCAAACAAAAGCAGCCAGAGATTATGGGGCAAAGGCTTCACCACCAGCCATGGCTGCACCCCGCTAGGTTCAGGAGAGAAAACACGAGCTCTCCGACGGCACTCTCTCTGGCGGCCGCGTTGCTTTCAGCTGAATGACGCGTGTCAGAGCACCGCAGCTCAGTCCACTGGCACCGCAAACACGATCATGCGACACTCTCAAAACAGTTCCCGAGCCTGCTCCCTGCGTACCTGGTACAGCACTCCCACAAGTCACGTCACAGGAAGACCATGCAAAGAGTTCAGATTTCATCCTCGAAATGCACGTGGAGCATCCTGCTGTTCTGAGCAAGTCTCTCTACCTTACCTTTACTTCATCATCTTTACTTTTAGAGTGACTTTCAGAGGCAGAGAAAGGCGAGAGCGGTGCCCTGCACTAGATGGCCATTCTCAGTTTTCTCTCGTAGCTTTGCCCCTGCAGAGCCGCTAAACTGATGGAGCGGCTCCATCATGCAGCGGCTGGGGCTCACCTCTGTGCAGTGGGAATTAAATGGTAAACAGGCCTGCCTTGTGTCAAAAAACTTGATATATTTCTTCCAGGCATACAGCGGCTCTATTCCTCTTTAACTTACTAAATCTATTTTCTTTACTGAGCTCAAGCCAATTGCAAGGAGCCTAATCTTAGAGTTTAACCATTCATTCCTGTCTCTGAAAAGGATGCTCTTTTCTTTGACTGCCCAGTTCAATCTCATCTCTCATTTACTCTCGCTGGTTCCCCCTTTGACCCGTGTTTTGTCTGTCATTCCAGTTTCTCTCTGCATACAGAAAGCATCCTGACACAGAGGCTCTGCTCTTCAGGCATGTCTGAGTGGAGAGGAGGGCTGGCTCGGGCAGGGTACCTTACCCTCCAGCCTCCCGTGAGCATCCCTGTGCAGCTATGGGCAAGGGGATACAGTAAGCATACACTTGGCCAACATCCTGGGAGCCAACCCCCCCTCTCCCCCCACAGATGTGCTACTGGCTCTCAATTTATCTCCCCAACATTGCTCTAAACGCAGTCTCAGGATAAAACTTCTCACTCAAAGCAATGCATCTTTACTATTTCAACCTAACTTTTCCTTGATTGGGTTGAAAGATTAAGTAGAAACTGAGGAGGAATTCAATCTGAGAGATGTACTGAAAGGTACCTATCACATTTCTTTTTATATATCATATAAGACAGACTTTGCGTTTGCTGAAGCCACCCCCTTCCTTCTCTCTGCCAGCGATATTTTGGGCAGTACAGCAACAGTTTAGCCAATACACAGTCTTTAACATCGCTCCTTAAATTGCAAGACGTATTTTTATGCATGCTCTATTTTCCATTCGGAAATGACAATATAAACCTCTTCATGTAGCTGAAACACACCCTCTCATCTCTGTACTTAAATCATCCAAATTATACCTGAACGCTTGCAAAGAAGTTTAGAAAGGACATTGGTCTATTCTAAAACTTGCAGGAAATAAATATTGTGAAATATGCTTTTCATTCCCTTTGTTCTGAAGTTTTATGACTAAATGCTGTGCTGGTAACACAGGTTTATCAGGAATGCCTGACTTGTTCAGATCTTGAACTCTAGTAAAATAATTCAACAGAGCAAGAAAAGAAAAGGGGGGAAAGTGGGAGAAAAGGGAAAAAGAAAGAGAAAGAGAAAGAAAAGTGAAAGAATTAACCAGCTACAATATGAAAAGTCTAATTGTTACTTGTAACATAAGGGCAGTGTTATTACAGCTGTAATATAAAAACCCTGATGTTGAGCTGGTAACACCCACTATATACCCCATGATTTCAGTATTCCTGTTCACACTAGCTAAGGCTCTGGCCTTAATTATTTAGGCTTGGATCCTACTGGTTTTGCTTTTTTTCCTCTGAAGACAGATCCTCTGATAGAAAAATAAATTGTGCAGAGTTGATTGACATGGACAGATAATTTCCTTAAGATTGCTGCTAAAGAACATGGTCCTTCTCTCCCATTTTACAAAATACACGGAAAGATAATTTGCAGTTGAAAATCAGTACGTATCATTTCTGATAATATGATGGTGACTCATTAATTAGAACAGTTTGCAACAAAATCTCGGACGGTGGAAGCCTAATGCAACCTGGAGCTTTATTTGAAGAACACCCCGTTAGTGGCCCAGCACGTCGAACCCCCCCCGCTCCCTGCTCCACTGGCAGAAGTGTCCTAAAGGACACAGTGGTCACTTCTCCAATGTCAACATAAGAAAGGCAGGAATAATTTCAAAGCAGCTCAGAAAATAATACTGCAGGTGACTAGTCTGAATGTACGTAAATAAATATTTAGCATAAGCAGACTGAGTTGCAGTAATAAAAAAATTAACTAAATTGAAGAGTGAACTCCCAGCATCTTGGGTGTGGATAAAAACAATGCCATGCTGTGAACACCTAATTCACCTCCCTCTTTTTTTGGTTGGTACGAAGTAGGCAACAATTAAGACTGTGTTCATAAAGCCTGTCTGGTTACAGCTATCCTACCTGAAGAGGTGCTCGCCCCATCCTCCATCTGCTCGCCACTTCCCTCTGCTGCAAGTTGCTGTCCCCTCTCATCTGCTTGCTCTGCTGCTCATATAATTGCTCCTTAACTCATTTCAGCCACAAGGAACCACATTAATAAGGAGCTAGTACTGGCACTGCTAAAGTAACCTGCCTTCTTCCAGCTGAGAGGTCGAGGCAGAAGACAACAAGAAACGATGATAATTTAGGGGAGGGGGTGAGAGAGCAAGCACTGAAGATGATGTGTGCACACACTTTAATTAGAAGCAATAAGATATGCAGCTTTAGGTACGTAAACAATTTTCTCCCATTGGCCTTAGCCTACCAAAAAATGAAAATGAGCAAATATATGGGTCACCAAACACTGCATCAGACTGTTTACATAGGGTAATTTGGAAAACGTATCAAGCCTGGGCATGTATCTTAAAATAAAACAAAACAGTATCTTCGCCACCCCTAACTGACCTGGTTTAGTTATATGATCGACTGCTACTAGAACATCCATTCTGCAAGTAATCCTGCATCCTCCTCTGAATTTCTAAATTGGTTGAATTGATTGCCAGAGGAATACCAGCCAAGAGCAATACACCTCACAAGATCACTGTATCATAAAAATAACATTCGGTGGGGATAGATTGTGAAACCTAAATCAACAGCTGGGGCATGTTTTGGTTAATATAACACTCCTAAATCTGCAAAACTGCTAAAATATAAACAATACGGATTTTCTTTTTCTTCCAAGTGTAAGAGCTGACGAGGAAGCCAACCTGAACAACTCCAAGTAATAAGAACATACTCTTCTGAGATGCTACTGATGTATCACAAATTGGTTTAGAAACCTGCTACCTTTTTTTATTGTATGAGACATCCAGAGCACTTTATGAACACACCTCAGAGAAACTTGGCAGAGGCTTTGAGAAGCAAACAGAACGTTACTTGGAAAACATTAATGACCTTTCTAACACCTGATGTTTGATCCCAAGATAAACTTTCGGCAGCATCCACCCCCCAAGTCTGTGAGTGCTGCCAGCAGAAGTCAGGCAGAAATGGGAAGGTTTTCTCAGGCGGGGGTGCCAGGTGGACTGCGTGCGGCTGGGGGGAAGGAGGACTGGCCTGCACCCACCATGCCCCCAGCACTACGCTGCTGCCAGGCTGCCCTGGGCAGGGCTGGTGGGACTGCGGTGTGATGGCTGCAAGTTCTGCCATGTCTGACCTGCTGCAGTCTAAACCTTCTTGCCTGAAGCTGTCATATTTCATGGGAGGACTCTCCCTTAAATAGCCCATTTCACATGGTTCACCAGCCTCAGGCATGGAAACAAGAACTTCAGATGTATAGGAAAGGCTATAGAGAGCCTCTGGGAGAACCCAAAACTTGGGAGACCACCCCATGCCTGCCCCCAGCGGTACTGGAGCTAGATTAGTATTTGGAGAGAAGATTGACAGTAGCCCTGCAGCTTCGCTTATCCCTCTCCACCATCCAAAGCCCAAGTATAAACAAGAAGTCTACAATTATAAATAAATTGGACAAGGACATAAGTAAATTACATGAACAAGCCCTTGGCAGAGTTCAGGCTGGCTCTCCATCCTCCTAGGCCAATGATCTGCTACTGAGCTACACAAGCATTGTTCCAACTCCTCAGAGTCTAGAGAACTTTCTTATTACCGGTTACAGTTCCACCATGCAATGGCTTGTCATGACTGTGTTACACAGTGGGAAGTGCTAGGGAAATTGGGGGGAAGCCACATGTTCAATTGCTTTTGTGACACCTGTATTGGGACTTCAGTTCTCACTGGGAAGCAGAAGAATCCTCTACATGCAATCAGATGTACCGTTCACACTAGATAACTGTCTCCTCAGCTCAGTACTCAAGGGGCTGTACGCTGTATCACAGGCCTGATGCTCTTCAGGAGATGCCTCTTATACCATGTGCCATCTCCCATAGCTTTAGGCAAGATGTAGTCCAGGAAGATCCACCTAAAGAAACATAGTAGAAACCACCCCAGAAATGTGTATACATTTGACTTCCAAAATGATCTTACTGAAGTGCAGAGCTGGTTTAAAACAAACATGTCTTGTTTCTGCAAAGCTCATCAGTGGATAAGTCGTCAACGCATTTCCATTGCCACTTGGTGTCCCCAAACCTATTAGCAGTGAGTGCCGCCCGCGCAAGCTTGGCAGGACAGGTACAAGCCAGGTGCATAAATGTGATCTGATGCTCATATTTTGTTTTTCCAAAGGACTGTGCTGATTCCAGCTCATCTCACGACGTGTGCCAGAGGGCTGAGCCCCGTGCTGCTCAGCCTACACCTCCCGCCCAGGTTACTGCTGCGAGAGAAGTACACCCTACACAACGCCTTTGCATCGCACAGCCTGTTCCCACGTCCAGCAGGCCTCCAGAGGAGAGGAAAACCCTAAATGCCAGGAATGTCTGAGCTCTTGTGTTACAGACCCAATAACAAAGCTCAGCCTTTGAGCACTCCTTGCCCATCTATACTGCAGACCTAGTTAGAGGAGTTTTATCATCCCTGGGAGTAACCCTTAGGAGATGGATGTATTTTACAACAGAGATGATCGCTAATCAAAATCCCTAAGCTTTTCCCTTTCTACCATTTCTCAGGATCTGCACTTTCTCTCTGCACAGCTTCAAAACACCGTAGCCCTTGCTGCCCCGCACACCAGGAAGGCGTGCAGCGGGACCAGCGCTCGGGGACTTAACAAGCATTTGGGCTCCAAATTCCACGACAAGTTTCACGTATCACACTTCCCTCAAGAATGCGAGCAGGCAAGTTGGCCAGACGGCTCTGGCATTTGGACATGGGTATGGCCTGATCGACAGCTGAACGGAGTCAGAGAGACTCCTTTTGTTCATTACAACCAGTTGTAGAATCGGAGCCCACGCTGCCCAAAAAGACTCAATATAGCCCTTGCAGGGATCACTCCGTCTTGTATCAGTATTTGTCTCCAAGTACCTCGGTGCATAATGATCAATTCTGAAAAACACCATTCAGTGTGTATCCCATGCTAGGGAATTACTGAAGCCCCCCCCCCATGCTCTCCCACCCCAAAAACACAGCCAGCTGGAGCTACCCAGTGGCTGGGACAGGCAACACCAGCCAGCCCCTCCGGCTGTCCCTCCTCCTCTGAGTTTCCGAAGGGCCACACTCTGCCTCCCCTTCCTCATGAGAGACACGACCTCCATCCCTAAAGGGAAACGCTAAGCAGCAGCCATTAAGAAAAAGAGAGCAGTGAGGGAGGATTGCCTTTTATTTCCTCCTGTTGCATTATTCGGTGTAGCTGGCAGCTTCACTCTGTATTTTCAGTCTGCTTTTCCTTTGGTTCTAGCACTTCCCTCTCTCCTGCTCCTCCCCTGTACACTGTGACAGAAAAGGCTTCAAGAAACAATAATTTGTGCCTGTAAATTATCAGAAAGCCTACAGGTAACACGCTTTTGAAACTGGCTAGATTGCAAGTTGAATGTACTCTTTTAATACAGTAAACTGCAAAACAGAATCACAGCTGCCGTAAGAGCCTATAGGTTGTTTTCTATACGGCCATATTAATATTTCATATCACTGTCATCTCTGAGCATTCTTAGCTGGCTTGTTACCTTGCCCCACCTGGAAGGAGCAGTTTGGCAGTAAGATGTATCAGTGGGGGCAACGTGGACCAGTGCTTCAGCAAGAGGTGTTGCACTCGCGATGCTAATGAGTCTCTTGACCTTGAACTTCCCTAAGTGTGCGGTGTCACCGCGCGAGTTCGTTACAGTCTCACACTACACACACAGCGGGGCTGGGGAGGTGCCCGAACAGAAATAATCTGTCCCATATATTCCTTATGCTCAGAAGCCTATCTTATAATTACTAAGCATGCGGCATTTTTAAAGCATCCCTGGTTCCAAAATATGTTATTCTGAGATAACACAATATGACTCAACACAGCAGCGTGAGACAGAGGTGACATGAGCAGGTAAGTTGTCAAAATAGGTGACAGATGGAGTTGTGCTAAAAAACATTCAAGGTATTTGCTGCTTAGTTCTTCTCCAACATTCATCTCCCACACAGTTTTAAAAATTTACCTTGAAGTGCCTCTACATAATCTAATGTGATGAAAGAGAGAGAACAAGAGTGAAAGAACGAATTGCAGAGTTGTTACAGATAATATGCGACATACAGCAGATACCAGCACACAGCAAATAGCCCTGTTTGCTGACAACCTATATTGCTTTTGAATAGTTTGGCATAAATTGCCTATACAGGCATGATTTGTATTTTCTCCTTTTGCTTCCAGCTGTAGGGATTTGAAAGGTGAACTCCTCAGCGATCAAGCTAAATGAAATAAATCAGTCCGTTACAACAGCATGAGATTTGGCACAAATCAGCTATATCTGTTTCCTCGTAGGACACACTGTCCCTCCACCCTTTAAAAAGAAGTGACATTACCTCCCGTTCATCTGATTGACGGGTATTTTGAGATACATATATAACATGAACACAGTGTACTGTATTATTCCATTTCTTACACATGTATCAGAGATAGATCAACACTTTTCTGCATGTCTGAGCATCTGGAAAATAAATACTTTGCAATGGGACATAACACCCCCCAGCAATGTTTGCCACTGTAACTAGACCATTATTTGTTCTGTAGAAGCATCTGACAGTGTAACGAACTCCATCCAGGCAGGGCTTCAGCTGACATCAGGGAAGCAACTGCCACAGGACCAAGGCCCAAAGCGGCTCAAAATACTCGAGTTCGAGACACTTAAAGGGTTTATTGAAAGCTCTGTTTAATGTTGGATTTCTTTCTTGCTTGCTTGCTTGCTTTATTTCCTTCTTTCTTTCTCTCCTTCTTTCTTTCTCTCTCTCTCTCTCTTTCTTTTTCAACTATAAAAAGAAGATGCCCAGCCCAGGATATTTATGCATTTCAGTCCAGATTTGCCCCTACTAATGTCTTTTGTATTTATGAAATTGAATGTGGTGATTACGGAAAGGGATATGTCCCGTTTAATAGTACACCAGCTCTTTACTGGCTGCATTTTGGGGACCTCGCATTTGGAAGCAGCCTTGCTTAGCAGTCACACTTACAAACAGGGTTATTTGGAGCCCATTTGTATACAAACAAAAAGCAACAACAAGGACAACATCCTAATTTAGAGGCATGCCAAAATGGAAATTCTTTTTCCATTCAGAAGATGAAAGAGAGAAGTAAACCTGTAAGTTTAGTGAGCAAAAGCAATAGACTTTGGAAAGAATTGTTGCACCTCTCACAAACAGCATGTCCTTGGCAGTGATAGAAATGAGGAGCCGAGAGAGGGTTGTTATTAAAGTCTGTGTGCTGCTCTCCGTGTGGATGTGTGCCTGCTCTGCTCATCCTCATGCCACCACATCTAATATAAACACTGTGTAGTCATGTTAATGCAAAATAATCTAAGCAGGGCGTATTAGCTCAGGCTCAGCTTTACGCTGACCGTGGCTTTCTGTTGGGTGGCGTTTGGCTGGCTTGGTGCATGGGCTGGAGTCACCGGTGCCTTCCTGCAAACGCCATCCAGACATTCCCCAACAATGGGCAGGCAGAAAAGGCAAAATACTGAACAGTTTGATGGATCTTGTTTTACCCACCCTCCGGGAAGAGCATTATCTGGGATTTTATAGTCTCTGGAAAATTACCTGTCCCCAAAGTCACTGTCAACAGTGAACTCTTGATGTCACAAACAGAAGCAACAGGGATAATAATGCAACAGGGACAATATTACAATATAATTTCTGATATGTGACTGGATTATGGAAAATAACAAACACTGCAGAGACCCGTGAGTGTGCAACAGGCAAAACAAAGCAACCGTAGAGCACAGACTGGCCGAGGGGTTGATATGCCCCCGTCCCTGCCCGCTGCTGGGACAGAGCGTAGGACCGACGAAAGCCCAGGAAGCAGGAAGGAAAAGGCAGTTTGTGCAACATCTGCCAGGCTCCCATATGGCATGTTCCAAACTCACTATTGCCTGATGACAGCACGCAGATTAGGGCATCAGTGTGGGCTGAACTGGAACTGATCTTTCACTGACTTTTGAATAACTTCATGGCATGGATTAAAAGGGGCGTGAAATTCATCTTCACATCACCGTTGATCCCTTGCCCATAAAAGATATTCCAAACTCAAGAGCATTAACGAAGGGTATTTTGAAAACATATATAAGGAATTGAAACTATTTAGAGCTTTTATTTATACATTCCACACTCAGCATAGTGCTAGATGCATAATTTAGCTCTTCTGTAACTCTGGGTCCATATTGTACATTGTACAAACATGTATTTCAAGCCTTGGATAAGACTACCAGTAGCATTTTTTAACCCTTATAGCACAATTAAATCCTTGGCTCTCAAACAGTTGTTTCCACCTATTCAGGTCAGAGCGCTCCCAAGGGCTGGGGAACGCTCACCGCCCCAGCGAGGGAAAGCAAAGAGCAGAGAGAGGATTAGGAAACCAAGTCCCCTGGCGCCCACACCACGTCTGAGAAACTCCTTTCTTACGGACAGTCTGAGGTACCGACCCCAAACCCCGATAATGTAAAAGCTATTCACATCTCCTGTTACGGCTACACTTTCGGTACGACTGAGCAACCTGCAACACCCAAGAGGGGCGTGCAGAGCTCGTCTGTCATCAGGCACGTTTCCCTCAATCGTTCATTTAACTTTCCCTCGCTGCGAGATTGATAACTGGTATTTGTGCCGGTCCCGGGGACAGGAGTCGCACAATGTTATGTCAGCCAGGGACAGGCAAGCTTGCTTGGCATCATTTGGTACCCAATGAAACTTTCTAAGTTGGAAAGTTTCATTTGAACTCGACCATAACTGAGTTTGTCTTCCCTTAAATAAGGGCTGATAGAGAGAGTAAATGGAGGGAGAAGGGGGGAAAATAAGAACAGGAAAAAACCCAACACGTAGTCTGCAGACCTGCTAGTCCTGTTTGGGTTTTTTTTAGGACTCCTGTCAAGACTTGCTGACAGATGAGCTCTGTTCAGTCTTACAGTGGTGACTTAAGATGTTACTGCATCCCTCACCCCCCGCCCCCCCCCACTAGAGGTTACAGCCCTCATAATAGGATTGGCAGAAAGGAATATTTTCCCGTGTCTCATCTATTCCAGTTTAAAATCTGGCATATTAGCTTAAAATATTTTGATGCGAGGCACAGAAGGGCCGTGGAGGTCACCTAGTTCATGCTCCTGCCTGAAGGCTGGATCAACTGTGCAGTGTCACACCTGACAGATACTTGTCTGACATCTTAAACACCCCCAGTGTCGGAGAAACTACAGCCTACACGAGCCACGCGGCTCACAAAAATACTGACAAGCACAGAGTCTGCAGCAGACTCCCATGAAACTCGACTACTTTTAACCCCCCTTTCCTTTTGCTAGCAACTACAGCTTTCCAACCAATTTCCTAGATTTCAGATGCAAATGGCATGTGGGATGATGTCACAAGCCTTACTAAAACACCAATCGTTATGTCCAATCCTTCTCCTCTGGAGAAAGATCCCTTATTTGCTATGCTGTGGCCCTGTGACAGGATGCTTATTTCCAGAAGCCCCGTGATTCTTCTGGTTTCTTACCGGAACTACAAGGAAATTCATCAGGCCACTGATGTCCCAGCTGCATCGCATTTTCTGCGCTGGTCTGTAAGCGTATCCCACTACACTTACAAATCTTTGATCTTGAAGCTACTCTCCCCTCCTTTTCCTAGTGTTTGAAGTGAAAAATTTGTAATTTAGCTAAACTGGTTTCTTGCCACCCTTCCTCTCTTTTGTTTGCACAGGAACACTTCGCACTTGTGCTTCGTGAAGGATCTCTTAGATCTGTTTAACGCTATTTTTCCTTGGACAAGATTTCATGACGTTTACTTTCCTACAACCCTTCCTAAAACTTTACTTTGAGACTACCTGAATGAAAGATAGTTCCTGCCTGTTGGATGCAACCCACGTAGCTGTTCTTTTCCATGTCCTACACGAAAAAAAAGTTTCAATAACTGTCTAAACCATCTGTGCCCTTTATTTTTCAATGAATGCCTAAGTGTCTTGCTTCTCTGTTTATACCAGATCCTGTGCTCTAGAGGAGTCAAACAGTTGCTCACGGAGGACCATACACCCTGGATCTTCCTGGTTGCCATTGCACGCTCACATGGTAACTTTTTGCCCCTGGCAACTTTAACAGAAGGTCTCTCTCTGTCTGTCCTGTCCCTCGGAGCAGCTACGTGCACCCTTGAGACCCAGCACGTCACATCTCCCCGTGCTCCTGCACAGCACGAGCTGAAGTGCTGGCACGCTCTACCTCGCCAGCTCTGCTGGGTCACCTGGAGCCGCAGAGGAGCCACGAGCTGCCGGGCAGCTGCCTGGGGTGGGAAAGCCAGCCAGAGGACTCGCATCCCTTTCTCTGAAAAAGCACGGGCCTCTTTGAAATTAAATCTTCCTTGACCAAGACCAGGTTAAATTACAGGAGTGAGATCGTGTCAAGAACAGCACACAGAGCTGGGTTCCCACATGGCGCTTCCTGCCTGTGCTTCAACAGCACGTGGGGAAAGCGGGGGGACAGGTGGGTGGGTGGCAGAGCCTGGGGGAGCCACCTTGGTGGGGACGCGCATCTCTTCCCTACAGAAATGCCCTCGACCCTGTGCTGGCTCCCTTCCTGTTAGAGACCGCTATTGGGGGTGATGCTGAGCACCCTCTGTGGCCGCGGTACGTAGACCTTTAACATCAACACAGGAAGTGTCCTCTCCCCGGGGCGGCTTTTCACCTGAGGTTTGGATGGGGCAGCCCACGGTTACTTCCCAGGCTCCGGGAGCTGCTCAGGTGATCCACTGGTATTTTGTGCTGTCGCATCCTGCGTTTTTATGAAATGCCAAACAGAATTCGCCTTCCCCGGGAGAGGAACTAAAGCGATCTCTGCAAGTATTGGTATGCACAACAAAACTTTTACATTACCATTAGCAAAGCAGAATATTTCTGTTCCCATTATTTCAAGTTGAATAATTTAATGTTCACCCTTTTTAAATTTACCACTTTTAAATTAAAAACTCATTAAAATGTTTCAATAACAGTTAATATTAGCATAGCAATAAGACATACCAAGTGGGCATTACCAGGAGATAATTGACCTGATCTGTAAATTGGTGCCCTTGGCTTTACCTCTGGATGTCAATCAATTAAAGTAGTCAATCATCTCTGAGTAGTGCCTGCCTCAGCAGGTCTTATTGCTTAATTGTGTAACTGTTGAGCTAATACCATTCATATTTCTGGAGAAAAAATTCCACTAGGAATTCCCATTCATTATCACATCAAAATTAACAAGATCTTGAAATGCATATTATATCATTCATAACATACTACTCTGCCAAATGGAAAACATCAAAATATATCTCCTCTTCCTCTTTTCCTTTTTTTTTTTTAAGCATGCAGTTGTTAATTAGCCATTTTTTAGGGTGATCAAGTAATTGAGATACAGGTTTTAGATCAGGTTCACAGGGAGTGTGTGGTCAAGTTAATGAGTCATGAAGAGACTAAAATGTCATTGTCTAGAAAATGTACTTCTGCTCAGCTGGTGTCCATCGCAGCGGCAGCAGGGAAGTCAGTAGCTCTGTGCCAGTTTACTTCAGGTGAGGATCAGTCCTTATGTTTACAAGAGTGTGCAATTTAGTGAATGACTTTTAATCTTCTATATAATGAAATTTAGCACATGTAATTTTTTTTTTTAACTCTTTGGATTCTGCCTAAAAGCCTTTACTTGCACGAATTGTTCTACTTAAGCTAATGACTTGGCAAAATATCACATGAATAGAGAATTAAATGGATCTGCCTGTGCCAGTTAAAGCTAAAAGACTCAGGCCCTTTGTGAGTTGAAAGCTGACTATAAATATTAGAAAAACCCTTGCCTTCAGGACAGCAGCGCAAGCAAATGGAGCATGGGACCTCAGTCCTGCACAAATTCATTCACGTATATTACTTGCTGGAAGGGGCTTGTGAGTGTCAAGCCAAGCACATACACACACATTATCAGGATGAGGGCCTCAGCTTTCTTTTTAGATTCAGGGAAGTAAATGTGTCATTTTGAACATTAAATAGGATGTAAATCAAATAGGCTTGATCATTACTGAAGTGCAGAAAAGTTATCGTTTGGAAAAGCAGCATCTTGCTATTTTCTCCATAATGAAGCAGCAGACACAACATTATTAATGATAACTGTGTCTGGATTGTGCATTCAACCAAGATAAGAGTCAACATGTTTGGTAACATCAAAGAAAACCTGATACCTTAAGTATAAGAAGATTAGTATTTACAGTGATCTGTGGGGTTGGCTGTTCCAAGTCGAACAGACACAGCCAGGAGGGACAATTAGTAATAAATTGGCAGTGGGATTCTCTCCTGTACTTGAAATCTGGCACTGTGCATAAACAGGCATTTTAAGAGTTTGTTTAAAGCTTCCTTGTGCGGCGAGCAAGGCCGTGTGGTCAAAGCAGGACGAGGCAGAAGTGAAAGTTGTTACAACACGCCAGGCAAAGCGAGACAGGTTCCCCCAATGGCACAGAAAGGTGTCAGGTATTTCGTACAGAGGCTTCAAGGACGACACCTCCAGCAGGTTCTGTTAGATTCATCCAACCCTTTCGGACACACCACTGCAAAGCTACTGCGTGAAAGTTCAGGGACCTAGAGAATACTACGTGTTACCTGCGCTCAGGTCATAAACCATTTTATAAACACAATATGCATCTTCTCAGAATAAGGGGCTCTTTATGTTAATCCACCTTTTCTTTTTGTTTGTTTTTAGAGACAAAGTGAAATAAAAGTATCTGTTTCAGCCCTGCTCAGAGACTGGCAATTAGCTAAAGACCACACATTAAACATTTTTTTCCTCCTTTGATTTTAGGTGTCAAGAGCAATGCCAAACACATGAAAATAGTTTAAAAAGTATCCAGGAAAAGAGGAAAGAGTGGAAACTTTCTACCCCTGACACTCGTCTCAAATGTGTTTGGCATAGCTCATTGTGAATGAAGTCAAATCAGTAATCTCTACAGGCTGATAAAGGAGGAACTAATCCATTGGAGATGGAAAAGCAGGAATATTTCTGCGAAGTTTGACATTTGCTCCTCCTCACGTTATTACTGGCTGCAGTGTTACTCACACTGCAAACCCCACTGAAATCACCAGGAGGTATTGATGGTATTGAGCCCTCAATTGAGCATCAAAAGGAAATTAAATATTTGAATTTTATCCCTACAACATGAAATGGATCTTCACAAGATCTCTCTGCAATAGGCAAGTGTCGCTAGATACAGTGACAGATGAGAAAAAAGTGTCATGGACAAGGTGCACGCTAGAGGTAATCCAATGCACGTACCAGAAGCCATTCCCTTTTAATTTAAGGTTGCAAAGTCAGTTAATTGGTAAATAGATAAGAGTAGAGTCTTTTGCCTGATGTGCATGTCCCCTTAAATGTAGAAGTCAAACTATGATGAACACGTGTGTCACTGTGGAAACTGGAAGCCACTAAAAATACTGGCTGCACTATTAGAAACCCATATTTACCATCTAAAATCCCTTTAATTGAGGTCAACGCTGTCAAACTTTTTCACAAAATCCTTCATAATGAAGAGAAATTATGAAAAGGAAGTGATGTGTTCATGAGGGTACATAGTATGGGCCCATACAGGATCATGGGTCCCTACAGCAACTTTATTTGAGGAGAAATGATGTATATAGTTATTTTCAATGCAATTTGCAGCCAGAAACAAGAAGACAACTAGCTTAAAAAAAGATTGTAATCTAAAAAATCTTCATGTTAGAGAAACATTTCAAAAATACTTTGCGAAAGCCTACTCATACTTCCTTTTTCACTGGCGACGGAGCGTGGAGAACAGGAACAGAGAGCTCCTTTAAACTCTGTCACAACACAAACTTCAGAGTGTTTCAAAGGTTTGTATCAGTTTTCCCAGATTATATGAAGTACCAAGCCACAATTGCACAACTCACGGCTCTTTCGAGAATGACCCTTGTTATACAGTTATTACACTTCTGTTTCTTTTTGGCTGAAACATATTAAATATTCGTCAGTACAAAAGTATGTTTATATAGGAAAACCTATTCTGATTATTAAAAAGAAGAATAAAAATAAACTAATCACTCATACTGGTATAATTCTTTGCCTATAAGTAAAACATAAGATTTTGAATCTACATTGTTAAAATGCATTCTGAGGAGTTTCTTTTGAAATACTGGTATAATATGTAAGTTTTTGTATTTCAAACTCATGCATCAAGATGTGTCTTCATCATACTGTAGCAATAAAAGCTTCCAGGAAATGCAATATTATCTGCATCACTGGACACCATAACATACTGGTCTAGATGTCAGGGGGGTGATGGGTCGAACCCTTACCACAGTTCAGATGTTTGGGTGTACACCCCACAAAATCACTGTGAACATTTGGGCCATATCTGAACAAATCAACACTATGTCATTTGCAAAACTCAAGTGAAGGAAACCTTAAGAGCAGCATTTCTCACATGAGGTTTCAGTAATTCCGCCTTTGTTATGGATATGGCTGTAACAGCCCTTTGGTATTTGGGTAGAAATCTGAGTTGAGCGTTCAGAAATGTGTAGCATTTAATACAAATCAAAGTACCCCGATAAAAAATTTGGCCCTTGGTTGCTTCTTAGGTTTCCATCTATTAACTGACCAGGTTTCTCCAGCTGCCAGCACCAGTCCCGTTCTTTAAATATAACAGAGCATTTCTGGGGAAATCTTGTGCCACGTATCTCAGCAGGTGTTTAACCTCTTCATTGGGCAGTTGAGGAATTTATCACATTTGACCATTGGCTATCAAAGATGGACCCAACATCAAGCCATGGGACTAAAAACTCCTTGAATAAATGAGATAATATGAATCCAACTCTGAACTATACCACTTGAACCTTTCTCCATGGCAGGGTCAAACCAGAACTCAATTCCAACATCCTCAAATTTCAGGAATGCTTGGACTCAGTTCCGATTTTGGATCTAAACTTCATGGCTTTGATCCACTTGTTATGAAGTCTGATCTCATCCTGGATAAGAAGCAGCATTACTCCATAAAGAGAGTTAATACTAGAACTGTGACATTGGGAAAACCTGCTTGACAAGCGAGCTTGTTTAAACAACAGAAGTAGGTTGCCAAGATCATGAGCCAGGAAACAGTTTAACAAAAATCAATGAAGAAATTACAAGTGACTAATAAATTCACACAATGAGTATAAGCAGCTGAAACTAGAGAAGAACCCGAGATAAAGACTGTAAACAGTCTGCGCGGAGGGCGGCATCTCACTGCTGCTGCACTGATAAAACCACAGCCTCATCGGCTCTGCTGAAGTGATTGGGTTCCACCTGGTTAAAAACCAGGGGATTTAACAAAATCTGCTGTAGGTTGCCTTTGATGGTGTAATTGCTAGTCTACTTTTCCCCACAGTTTCGACTTTAATCTGTTTATCAATTGCCCGCCTAAACAGAAGTATCTGAGAGAAGATCCCTTTTTTTAATACCATAATTGCACCATGTGAAGCGAGAGTTTGAACACAGTAAGTCACAGAAGCAGCTTTTCTGGAGGAAACAGAGATGTCCTGATCCCGAGCAGAGAGGCAATTTACTAGAAAGGTGTTACGTGGATCAAGGAAAGAAAAAGTTAACTTTTCTTTGGTGGAGTTTGAGGTTTTCACCTTCCCACGGAGCTCACAGCACTTAGAGAAACAGATGAGGAACAGCTATGGCATGAGGTGAGGCATTTTTTTCTTTTGGTTTTTGTCTTTTGTCCTGTAGGCAGAACAAGGTGTGAGCAGTGGTTGCAGCACTCCTCTGTCCTACAGCTGTTACAACACACTAAGTTTGATTTTAAGATTGTTTTCCTGACCGTAGTTTGTCCTCCAGGCTGTCATAGATGTGGCCTCGACACTTGCCTTGATTGGAAGGACAGAGAAGGTGACCGCAAGGGACACAAATTTGATCACTAAAACTACAGCATGCTACGCAGAGCCCCGTTAAACATGAGATTATTTTTTTAATACTGTTTGTGTATCCACCGCGTTCATGTGTTTCACATCCTGCTTCAAGGCCGACAGAGGCTCTGCTGCCCACAGTCACCCCGTACCTCCCTTCGCCTGCCCCGCGCTGCCGAAATGCCGCTGCCTCACCCAGCGAGGACACAGAAGCCAAACAGTGGGTGATTCCTGCTCCCCCATCGGGTCAGCGTTAGCCCTACCGCAACGGCCGCGCTGGGACGGTCACATACCTATTGCTCTGCGAGCCACACCACGACAATTAACACACAACAAACCGGGGAGTGAAACGACTGCAGGTGCTTTAAGGTAGAACCAGGTAAAGAAAACAGCCATCTGATCACAGCACACGAGCAAAAGAAAAATGTTATCTACACTTTAATACATTATGCTTGAATTTCCCAGCTTCTGGAAATTCAAATGAGCCTCACATCAGCCGTTTCCTGGAAGCTCCCGATGGCAGTAGATGTACCCACCGCACGCTCTCTTTATCTGCACGCTGCCGTCGATGTACCCAGCCCCATCTCTGGAAGCTTTCCCCAACAGATTTAGCAACAGTTGAAACTTGCTACTAGTCATCAGACAAGTTAGTTTGGATCATCACAGCAAAACATGTCTCAGAGCTGTCCGAAACATGCTCAGGGATGTGACGAGCCTGGAAGGGCCCTTCCCCAGCCGCCCCTGACGGGCCGAGCAGTGCTGCCCGCTCCCGAATGGCACCGTGCGGTGGATGTGCAAGGTCACTTCAGATCCAGAGACAGCCCGGGACAAACAGCTACGGTCCGAGGCCGCTTCTCCCCTACCCTTTCTGAAAAAAGCGTTATCCAAGGTTTCCGCTTCTCACCATTGCATCAGCTCTAATAAAAACGCAGTTTCCTCACGTTATTCAGCAAAGGCTCGTTTTCTAATTGGAGGAGAAATATTCTCTGCTTGGGATGTTAGAATGAATCAACTGCGAGCATATACCCAGCTATAAATTTGACTCTAAAATGTGTTGAAAGGTTAGATTTGTAAAAATGTGGGCAATTTGACACCTCTAGATCACAGCAAACAAGAGGCCACAAAATTCAGCCTCCAGACTGTTGCTTAATTCCAGGCTCCCAAAAGTGTCTCTTGGAAACTATTTCCACGGGGAGCGAAATAAGTAATGTAATTGGAAACACTGGGGAAGCAATGGGGAATGAAAGAGGATAAAGAGAGGCGGAAAATACACCCCAAGATGCACACATAGACATACAGTATAATTAGCTTTAGTCTATTGTATAACAGAGTCATAACAAATGAGTCAGCTCCTTAGGTGGTGTAATTAGACTTCAGTGGACCAACACCAATTTACAGCAGCTGATAGTTATGATATATAATTATACGGACTGATTCTAATCTGTATAAATTGTTAGTAAACTTCAATGAGGGCAATAAGGTCAATCCAGTGAAAAAATTGTGCAAGTGAGATATAAATCAGATGCCCAATAAAATAATGAAGTATCTTGTGTTCACACAGCTGCTCTTATCCCAGGTAAATTTTTTAATGAACCTTATGTAGACAGGAATTGCTTGGGGCACCATTAAAATGTGGTCAATCTCTATGATGCTACTCAGCAGCTCTTGAATAGTTGCAGAAACTGCATAAACTAGCTGGGAATGGCAGGGTGGGAAAATGTTGTATCCGTTTGAAAGTGCAGGGGAAATCCTGGTGGGGAGCCAGCAACTGTCCGTGCCTGATTGAGGACGGGGCACTGGATCTGAGAGGGACACGCTTTCAAAACACATCACCTAACGACGCACTGGAGCTCAGGGCCTTTTGTCAACTGAAACCACCATCTCCTTCAAAAAATCGGAGGTGTGGGTAGAGTTGCCTGCAGTTCTCTTCAGATCTCCAGTAGGAAATGAGTGCAGAGGCACAGCTTAGACCCTGTCTCCAATAATTATGTCTTTCAGTCTAGTCTGTGACTCTTGCCTATTAGTAAAAAACCAGAGAGAAGTCCAGAATAAGCTGTTGGATTTGGTATATTGCTGGCTGTGAAAGCAAGCCGGGGTTCCTCCGAGAGGAGATAACAAGCACATCAGAAATGCCCTTAGAGCTGACCTCATTAAAGGCTGTATCTTGCTCCCACTGAAACTGATGGCAAAGATCTCTACAGTTTGCTCTGGGATGTCTATGTACTAGCCAGCCTTGAGAGTAAAAAAAGTGACTGGCTGCTGCACTATCTGCCACTTCCACCAGACTTCTTGGTGTGTTTTGGGGAGGGCTGAGGTCTCTGCAAGCGTAGATGTAACTTCAGGGAGCGCCCCGAGGTACTATCAGTAAACGGACGATGCCAAGGAGATGTGTATGCTCTCTCCCTCTCCTAGGGGAGGAGGGAGAAGGGGCCTGGCGCAAGGTAAACCACCATGAGCACGGACCCAGAGGCTGCCCAGGTCACGCCAGAGGGATGCTGCTCTCCAGGAGAAACCTTACATTACAGAAGTGCCACCGCTGAGGTGCTAGGCCGTTGCCTAACACTCTCACTGCTTTCAAAACAAACTCTCAGCATCCTTTAATGTTGCACCCACTGTCTGATATCAACGCTATTCCCCTTCTACGGGTTCAAAGCCCTAAACCACACCTCAGTGTGGAACTGCCCCGTGCTGAACCAGCACCGCTTTGCCACTCGGTGCACAGCAGCTTAGCCCTTCGTAACACACAGCTGCACCTCTGTCCACTTCGGGGGCTTTTGCACTCTGAGTTACAACACGCGTGCCACGCTCTCTCCTTCCACCTTCTCCCTCCTCCAAGACGGCTGAGAAGAGACACAGAGAGAAGTTTCTCATGCTCTACGAGAGAGCTGGGAAGTCAGGCAACTGAAAAGAAAAAACAACAGCAAAGTAAAGCTGCTGCTTCTCCTTCTGCCTCTCCTGTCCCCACCCAAGCGTAAGGAAAAGAACTACAGCTCAATTCTCCTGATAAATCAGAGTTTCTGGAGGGAGCAGAAGCAACTAAAAAGGAATGTAAATGATCTTTGACCAATGACTTTTGTCTAGTTGTGGTTTCTGATACAGCATATGTGGTTTCTTGTTCGGAACGGTAATGAGTGTGTGTACAGCAATGTGTTCAATGTGCACAGTGCTGAGAGATTAGAGAGTGAAGGATGGCATGGGACATGTCAATACGGATCTGCAATGATCAAAGGAGGCTGCCTCTTCTGGGCACAAGTCTGGGTTGGGTTACAGCAAAGGAAAAATGTGAAGTGCTTCTTAATGTGTTTTCTCTGTATTCTCTGCTCTAGGATCACCGTAAATGGAAGAACATCTTCTCCTCTAATAATCTATTTCCTGCATGTGGCTCCCCCAACAAATATATTAGAGTTTTGTTTGAAGTACACAGTTTGCTAGGAAAGCAGACTTGCCATTTTTTAAAACAATAATAATCATGAGTGCTGTTTAAAAGCTGAAGTAAGGTTATGCGCATATCTTTGCTCTGACTAGTTATCAGCCATGAATCTTGTACTTAGGTAATTATTAGAGGTTTCTTTTTTAAAGGGATGATTTACTTGCCCGGTATCCCTGCCAGATTTTCTTTCTTTTTTTTAATATTTGAATTTTACACATTAAGTAGGGCATGCTCAATTTTCTTCCTCCTCTGCCCTCTTTTGAGTTATGAATCCCTTCAGTGAGTAATGAGCAGTTGGCAACTTTTATGCATAAGAAAGAAGATTCAATGAATTCCAAATATGCTACATGGACGCTCCTTTTCCTACATAAAAAGTATAACATTTTTATGAATTGGGCCCACGATGATCTGGCATTAAATCACTGCCTCCTTTCTTCTCTGTGCTCTATTTATGCTCAGGGGACGTGCAGTCGCAATGTGTTATAAATTCAACAGAATTACTAATTAAAAAACCTACCGTACAAAAATAGAACAAAGGGTGGAATTAGAGCCAACAGGATCTAAGCCAGTGCAGTGGTCCTGGGGAAATGGTCGGGGCTGCAAGGCAGGTGATCTGATCCTCATCTGGGATTAACTAACGTAGCGCTCTCGCTCCAGATGATTTACAGTCCTGCAAACCCAGCCCCTCTGCAGGCTCTCGGCAGCGGCCGCCAGCGGGGCTCCTGGCCTCCTGTTTCCCATTCTCTCCCCAAAGGGGATGAGAAGCTCCCATCGGCGCCATGAGAATTGGAGCCCCTAGGAAATGAGCAGCACTTCTGGTCTTGCTCGGCGGCTCAGCAGGGCTTGGGAGGACCGTGGAGGATTTTCAGTGATGGAAAGGTTTCGCACCTTTCAACGGCCGGCAGAGTTGCCTGGGAATTGTGCTGCTGGGCACGGAGCCCTCTGCAGCACCATGAGAGCACGGCCCGGCTAGTGCAGACGTCAGGGAAAGGAGAGTTCAAACAAGCAATTCTTAGGGTCTCAGCAAGGAACAGTGCTCTTTCCCCGCTGGCTTTCCTAATCATCTGCCCTAAAATGGGCATGTTAAATAGCAAGGTAAACCACCAACTCTAGAAAAGCAAAATATGCAAGGATGCCCTGAGAGGCACATTCTGCAGTGGACAAGCTCATCCTTCTTTCCCCACTGCCAAGTATGAAAAGGTGCCCTACAAATAGAAATAATAAAGGCTGAAAGACATGTGCAAGTTGGGTAGTATGTCTATCAAAACAACATATCCTGAATACTGCCTGTGGGCAGACACCAAGCTGAGCAGTGGGCCAGAGAAAAGTACGCCTTCACTCCACCACATTTCTTTAGAAATAATGATATAGGAGTGATATTTACAAAGAAGTGTTCCTGGGATGCTCTAAGCTCCAACAGAAGCAGGGAAAATACCTTATTAGAAACTCAAAGTGGAAAAAAAAATTAATTCATCTTGCAAGTCTCCCTGCATGGTCACATCTCCCACCCTGTGGTTCTCTGCTGACTTTAGTGGGTTCTGTGCAGGCACAGAAACCCTCTCTGCACTGGGGAGAGGTGGTCAATTAAATGGTTTCAATTGCTCTCAGGAGAGAGAGCAAGCATAGGTTGTGTAGGAACAAAATCAGATCATAACAAGCTGTGAGAGCCTTAATCATTGCCTCAGACTGCACAAATAACAAGACACCTAGCATCGGCTCTGCCTGACTGATAAGGAAGCGGTATTGTCCCATACTGTCTGTCCCACCCTTGCTATAGCAGCATCCAAACCGCTTCTGCATCGTGGTTCAGCTCCTGAACTAACGCGCAGGTTAACCATAAACAATTTCAGCCCACTTTAAACCTCTGTGCCGCAGGAATCGGTGGCTCAGCAGCTAATTCACAAATGGCTCAGTTGACCATGCGGTGGGGACACAGCAGATAGCTGAGGGCAGTGACCTCGTCACTCAACCTCAGCTAATCCGTCCCCATTTGCCAGAGACAGGAAAGAAAGAAGACAAAAAAGAAAGGGCTACTGTCTGATGGCCCTTACAGTTCAGCATCGCCCATTCAGAATAACTAGTCCTCCAGAATCAGAGGATGAGTTAAAAGTCACAAAATTTAAAAGCATTTCTGGATTCTTAGCTAAGTGCCGTAAGCCCACAGAGTTCCTGTACTGAAGGATTTTGCTACGACTCTGAACCAAAAGCCTGCACTCTCTCAAACTGCCTGACTTGCCACCTAGCTTGGCCTTTGGCAGAGGAGATGCAACTGAAGCCAAACAGCGCAGACCATACCCGAGTGCTGGCTATGTGGTACGTACACAACCCATTTCTCTCATTGCAAAGTAGTTTCACTTACACTCTGAATTCATCTTTCCCCGTGTTTTCTCTTTTGTTTGCTTTTCTGTAAGTTCAGTCCAGGAATCTGATATATTGTGATAGAAACGACTGGCTAAAACCCTGCCAGAAGTACGACGAGAAGCACACAGGCACAGGGCTTCTGCACACGGAAACATGCAGCTCATCTGGAAGTGACTGATGCTCAGCGCAAGGCATGGGGCAGTGAGTCCTTCCCAAATGAATTTATTAAGTACTTAATGGAGCTCTCTAATGGGCAGAAGCTTCAGAAAGAAGGCAGTGGAGGTGATCCTGCCACCCAACTCTGCCTCTTCTGTGCCTTATGACACTGGAGACATCCATCCTTTACTCCCTGTGGCCATCAGCCCTCCCGCATTTCTCCTGTTTGCTCAGGCCACGTGTTCCTGAGGCAAGGACTCTCAGGCAGGCAGAGGAGACCTCTGGGCCTGCTGAAAGGCAATGCACTGCCTAACACCCTCGGTCACATCTGTGTAAACCCGGAATAGCCCAAACCAGTGGCGTTTCTCTAGGTCTCTATGATTTAAGGCTGTGATCTCCATGACCTCCACCTCTACGCATCCATGATCCAGGTGGAGATCTCCATGATCCAGATGTGGATGTCCACCCCTAGATTTCCATGATCTGGATTTACCATCCAGTCAGACAAACTCCTCTGCTCAACCACCCCAAACCCTCAAACTGTCTCAAACTCATGCTAGGGAATCAACTGGGAAATGTCAGCCACCGTAGCACAGATCAGCTGCACCCCCCTTTGCACGAGCTTTTATTCTTTCAGGCTCTCCTTCGCCGCATGACACCCGGCTCACACCTCCCTGGTTTGCAGGCGAAAGCCTGGATGTTGAGCAGTCACTCAGACTCCCCCGAGCACTCTGCAATTCGGAGAATTACACCCTGTTAAAAACCCCCTCTCCCATCAGCGAAGCTTGGAAAAGCATGGAAAAGCCAGACAGCTGGACTCAGTTTAGTGTATTTAGCTGAGATGTCAGCCCTCTTAAGGAGGAAAATAATACTCAGTGTGAATAAAAGTGGCACCATCTGGTCCAAAGCGAAGAGACCTTTGCAGCATGGCCTGAAGGTCAAACCCTGTTGGACTCCGAATCAGAAAGTGCTGCAGCGCACGTAGCTGTAAACAGAGAGAGCTCTGGCAAAACCCTCCGTCGAGCGCAGCTCCAGGGTCTGCAGCCAACAGCCTTAATTGAGGATTTACTTAGGCAGCAACTGGTCTTCTGGAGTGATGAGAGGTGTCAGGTTTTTGAAGGAATAAGCTCTCTCTTCTCCCCATCGCGACCAGCAGTTTCTCAAATCTCGAGCATTTATTCAAGCGACCAATCTTCAGTAGCAAATGGCTTGAGTTTTGATGTTTAATGTTGCAGGGATAGCAGTAGGCAGCTTTTCTTGTTTTCGGCTCTTTTAGCACACTGTTTTGCCTAAAGCAAAATATGGTTTCAAGCAGTCTCACTCCACCGGTACTTTCTCCTTGCCTCAGCTAACAGCACTGTGTATGTATTAAAGATGTTGCAGCAGAAGTTGATGCTACAGGGCTCGCTCACTTATTTCAGGTAGTCAGCAATCCAACTTTTTTAAAATGCACTTTTTATACAGAAGAATTATTTGTTCCTTTTTTTGTTTTACAAGCCAATTTCAAAGCTTGCCAAAACTTGGGGAGGGGGTGAGGGGAGAGTCATGCACTTGATGGAGACATCAACATAACATGACATTTTACAAAGACTGTCAATATGCCTCCTTAAAGAGACACTGCCGTATTAGTTTAAGTGACTGGGTTTGCCGAGATTTCTTTAAGGTTGACTTAAATGTCAGATGCCATTAGCTCTGGAAGTTCAAAGAGTCTACCACTGCGAGCATCTAGTGCAGGGGAGGCTGAAAGGGTCACAGGTAAGCAAAGCCATGCTAAAACACTGCCTGCCCTGCCTACGGAGGAAGGAGCTCCGCAGCGAAATGCAGAAACCAGAGCACTGGAGATAGCGGATTTATGTTAATGTCTTCTCAAACACACCACCAGGTCTAGATTTCTACCTCTGCAGCTTCTAGCTTCCTAGCTGAAGTCTCACCGCTCTCCTCATCTACATGTAAGGGGGAAATCTTGCATTAAAACTTCAGAACATGCGTGTGTCTTTGAGGATAAGAAAAGTGAACTATCGATTAGCAATTGACAAATGCAATAGAAATGTTACATGGGCCGCGAAAGCCCCATACATAATTTATAGCTGTGCCAAATATGAGTGACAGCAAACAGCAGGAGGCTTGAGCACAATATTGATTACTTTAAAAAACTGAGAAAGGCACCGTGCTGAGGACTGGGAGGATAAAGAGGAGAGGCAACAAGCAGAGAAAACAGGAGCAAAGCCATTAAGGATGTTGTGCTACCAGACACTGCCAGACTAGGAAAGTGAGGAGACAGTCAGGTGGAGAGCACTGCTCTCTCCTTTCCAATCAATAATACCATGTCAAAACATAAAATGCATGCTTTTGCTCTTAAGTAAAATGTGTCTAAGATTTTTAAAAGCATTGATTCAAGATGGATCAATGAAAATCTAGGCGTATTTTCCTGTGCAAAAAGGGGGTAATAACACTTTGTAGATAATCACACAACAGAAGAGATTTCCAATGCTGGTTATAAATGTCCTATTTATATTACAATCTTTTTGCCAGTTAAGGTTAAGAATAGTGGGTCAAGGAGTCTCGCGTTGTTGAAGGGGGGAAGGCAGACATGTAAATGTGGGAGCATGGGATCTCGTTAAAAGATTAATGTAAGGACAGGACTGAGCTTGAGCAGGAGAGGCTAGGAAACACGGATCTTCTTTGGCTCCACTTCCAAAGGGCTTCCAGGTGATTTTTCTCTAAACTTCTCAGCAAGTCCAAAATCCCAGACACAAGAGCAATGCTCAGCTGGGAGGCAATGAATGAACGTGCCCTTCAGGGGCTGTTCCTGTGGGTACTGGGGCTCCTCAGCAGCTGCTCAGCTGCGAGGTCCTGCCAAGGCTGGGGCTGGTGTTGAAAAGGCTCCGCTACTGTAACTATTCCAGAAAAATTTGTTCTAGCAATTCTCATCTCCCAAAAGTATGTTTGGTGGTAGAGTATACAATGGCCCTCTAATTAAGCAAGCTATGTGAGGATAATTGCAGCTACAATTAGACTTTTGCCTAACAAGGTTTTGGCCAGCATAGAAATGGCATTAAAACCAAAACAGAAAACACATTTATAACTGGCATCATCTTGCCAGTATGGAGAAAGAAGGCTTTAAGAGAAAGGAAAAAGTGGATCTATACTCCTAACTGCCCACTTCTCCCCCAGAGAGAAGCCAGCTTTCGTTCCTGAGGATGAGAGGCAAGTTTAAGTGAACAAGATCTGCATTTCAAATGCTCAGAGTAAAACAGAAAAAATGAGAACTGGACCTGCAGAGGGCAGCTGGAGATGTGAAAGGTACCTCAGAGACGGATCTTGCTGCCCTTAGAAAGCAGACCCAGTATCTACATGGTATCTACGTGGCACACTGCAGAGGTACCCGCACGGGGCACCTTGGTGTGCCCCATCTGCTGCCCAGATGGTGACTCTGCTCCCGGTTCCCGAGCGGGTCCCTGCGCACAGCCACGCCACGCTGAACGCTGCCCTCAAGGGAAGCACTCGTGCTGCTGGTCGCAAAGCAAGGCACTGGGTTTGGGACCATCACGCAGCTTGCACTGGGAACCCCCCCGCCTTGACCCCTCAAGGATACAAATTTTGGCTTTTGCTTATTAGATTGGAACACTGAAATGGGACACTATGGCAAAGGAAAAGAAAACCCTCCTCTTTCTTCACCAAAACAAACAACTTTGGAATATTTTAGAAGAACACAAATTCCAGACAGTGATTTAAAGTGAATCTCATCCTATTCACTCATTCTTCAACAGGCACTGGCTGTTGGGTTTTTTCAAATGTAGGTGAAAAATTATCTTTTTTAAATTTTATTTTTAAAAGATATCCCACAGGTCCAGGTGAATGCCATAAAAGGAAGGGCAAGAAGAATTGTCCACGACCCACTTGAGCAGTAGCACGTTTCCAAATCACCCAGACAGTCGTAGAAATAACTTTCTCACATCATTTAAGAGTTTTTTCTCTCTTATTCAAAGGCACAATTTTTCCATAACAATGCAATGTTTCACTGTCCCCAGCATTTACATGCCCCTGAAGTTCTAATACCGATGCAATAATTCCTTGGCATCAATAAAATATATTCCCTTTGTGAACTCCCGCTGTTTCCCTCATCATCGGTAAAAACTGAAAAGCCTTACAAAAATAATTATTTTGCTGCACACTGGTTTTCATTTTTGATAGAATCTTAACCGCAGACTTCTCTGAATGCACATCTAAGAAAAACCTTGTCATTATTTCCACTGACCTGAGTAATTAGGTAGGAGCCAGAACCCCCTGCCTCCCGACTGGCGAGGTGCACTGCACTCAGCACACTTAGCAAGTCTCCCCTCCAGCAGCCAAGCGGCAAAGGCTACGGAAAGTGGAACGAGAGAGAAGCGTTTGGGAAAGCGAGGGGCATAATCTAACGGCCTGCAGCTGGAGCACCACGCTGGGGACAAACGGCCTAGGATGGTTCATGATGTGGACCCTCTGGAGAAGACTGGCTCCAGCGGGTTCAAAGCGCATCATGTACACCGGCCTCCGTCCTGCGTTCACCACGGTCACCTGCTGCTCGTGCTCCCTCGGGATTCCCCCCAGAAGGGGCACTTTCCCCCACCCCAGGATATTCACAGGGAGGTATCTACTCCAGGCTCCAGGAGCTGGCACCTGCGGACTGTGGCCAGGGAGCAGGTCTGGCCTCTGCTCCTCAATTTTTACGCCAGTGTTATGAAAATGACATTTACCTATTCCCTTTACGGGGCCGCGGAGATCGATCAGGCAGCTTACATATCCTGCTTTCTGTAATCTCCCAAACTAATTAGCTCCCAAACTGATACCATGCCGGCAGGCCAGATCCCTCCAGCTTCGCCACTAAGAACAGCAGGTGGGAGAATAGCTCCAGACATGTTCCCTGCTCGGCCCTTCTCTAAAACTGCTTGTGACACTAATTGAGCGGTGCCAGTAGTGATGGTGGCTGAGACACACACAACCCACAGGGAAGCTGTTCAAAGCCGTGGTAATGAGTAACCTATTGCTGCTTGAAAGCGTAACGATGGGCTTTGAATCCTCCTACTATTACCTGGGCTAGCCAGACCTCTGTCCCCTCCCAGTGTTAGAGAGATGAATCATATTTAACCCATTTGAATTTTACGCTAACGACCTAGGGGGAAAAAAAAGACAATTCACTTCAAACTACTTTGTGTTGAGCGGTGCGGCAGAGGGATTTCAGGGAGAGCCTTCCGAGGAGGAGGCACGGACGAGTCAGCACACAAAGGTGCTCCAGGTTGTTGCCAGTGGGGGACCTGGAAATCCTGCTCTGCCAGCAGCGTCACTCCGTGCGTGAAAGCCTGTGCAGGCAGCGAGCCTCCCCAGCCCCCGGCAGCAGGGAATGTCAGGGCAAACACACAGCTTCCGACGTTTGGGCAACCTTAAGCCAAAAAAGCAACCCCTCGGGAGCCTCTCCTGAACTGCCAGCTACAACAGCCCTCAGACTGCTCCAAACAGGCAGAATCCCAGCTGCCCTCAGCATCAGGGGAGAGGATAAAACCCGCCACCCTTCAGAGCTGGGAATTTTTGAATCAAAGCAGTAAATTTTAAAAGTTGAGGAGATCAAATCAAATGGAAACAGTATCACGGGGGCAGCTCTTTTCTGGTCACTACTGCTCATAATTCGCCATTATGCTCAGAGTTGATGCAGCTTTCAAAAACAATATGTGGCTCTGTTGAATGATTTATGCAGCGTGTGTTGCAGCAGACATTGACATTACGAAAAAAAAAAAACCCTGCTCTGCAAATTAGCACAGATGTTAAAAATAGAAACAAAAATATACGACACCACAATCTAGAAATGAGCCAGCCCACAAGTATCCTAAAATACACCTGCATCACTCTGGGTACCTCCAGCAACCACTTTAAAGTATTGCCATTCCAGGAATTACTGCATTCGGGAGGGAGAGCTCTGTGATTCTGGGAAGTTTGCAAGACCATGTCATCACCAGAGCAGGAGAGAAGTTGCATTGGCTGCAGGAAAACATCAGTGCCTCAACCACAGCAAATATCTCCCTGTAGCAAGCATTTACATCTTTTCCTGCTCTCTGCCTTGGCAAAAGCTCAGCGCTAAAGTAAACACCAATCGTAGCTGAAAAATTTCATTGAAATGGCAGAGTCTACATTGAGTACTATGCTAGTAGATAGAGACTCTACTTTAAGAGCATCCTAATTTGTTCCAAGAATGAAATAAATTGCTCCCTTAATTCTACTACTGGTTAACACAAAGAATTAATACTCACTGTAATAAGCTAACCGCTGTCTTGCTTTAGCCTCTGTGCACAGAGGAAGAGAAGCCTGAGTCCTGGCCAAGTTCTCTATCTCAAGAACACACATACAAAGTTGGGTGCTTCATGTTCCCCGCGCTCTACGGATCTGTGCCAACACAGCCCACCAGAGTAACTTAGCATGATGCTGAGGCAGTTCAAGCTATGGGGACTGTCAGGACCCATAGAGAGCTGGTCCAGAGCTGAGACATCCCACCTGTGCTCACATTCTCCCAAAAACGCATTTTCTGCTCCCACCAGAGCAGGTGACACAAGTCCGCTGCTACCTCACAGAAAACACCAATTCCTCCCTCATGGAGGAAGCTTCAGTTAGCGCAGAGCCCGAGCGGAGCTGTAAGCTACACTAAGCAGGTTACATCCAAGCTCAGCATGGTGCCGTTTGCTTCTGAATGCAATTCAACCCAGTGGCTTTCATCTACAAAGCCCTCCAGGTCCTCTTGGCTCTCTCAGAATCTGATCTGCTCGATAGCCGAGATCAGCGCCCGCATCGTTGCAATAAGCCACGGCACTCCTGTTAACAGCACACAGTAGCAACCCGGGGGCCGGGTGGCTGGAGGACAGCACACACGCTCTGAAGATCAGTTTTCTCACCACAGATTGCCCGGCCTTTGCTTGCAGCGGGCATCGGCATGAAAGACCAGGCGCCTTCCCTAGGACCGTCTGCACAGTTTAATAGGACTTCGACCTTCTGTCTCTGATGCAGCTGCTTTTTGAAAGTGCCCTTATATATTACATAGATTTGTTAATCGCTGTAAACATTTTATATTTTCATCTATGAATACCTAAAATGCTGCCAGAGGTTTAAAAACGCACTGTCAAAATTATGCACGTGCTATCAGATGGTAGTTAGAAACATACTTAGGTTTCACATTGGTCGAACCTTTACCTTAGGAATATTTAGATGTCCTACCCTTCCTTGGAGCATTTAAAATTTTAACAAGACTTAAATAAGTCTTTGGGACAATAAATACTGGTCTTTTTCTCCTGACAGAGCAGCACAGACAACCAAGCTCAATTCAGTCCGAGAACCACTGCAAAAGGATGGGTGCACAGGATGCACTGGGCAGCAGGAAATCTGGGTCTTATTTTCTGCCCAGTGGATGCTCTGCCGATAGCAAAGCAGTGGGCAGCCATTTTACCAGTCACTGCTTCTGTGCACCCTTTCTTAGCACTTGTAAATGAAGCTTTTTCTCCCTTTTAGGTTACATTTTCCAGCGCAAGGACTCTTTCACTCTACACTGGAGCTCAGTTGAAGAGAGCCCCGAATGCGTTTGGGACCTTGCTGCACTACTGTAACACAAACCAGGCAGATTAGAAACAAAAAGTTCTGGGTTCTGAAAACACATGTTTTTCAGACTGCAGAGTTTAGTCGGGCGCTAATAGTAAAACTGTTGAATAGCGTACTTAAGACTCAAATGGAAAACAGAAACTTCCACAACCACAAATTGTAGAAGACAATGCACACAACCCATTGAATGGAAAAATAGACTGTCTTTATCATGTTAATGATGATTTAGAAAAGCAGATGTTCCAGAACCCACCAAACATTTTACTGTCACTTCTATTCCTTTGTACACAGCTTTAATGACGTGTTGCCATAATCTCCATTATTATTTGCTCCACATTAATTTCTATTCCTGTTTCTGTGTTCATCATTGTAGGCAGATTTTGGATTGGTACCTCTCTGGTTAAATGGCTCTGGGTTTGCTTCCTAGACACGGAGCTTTAAGAAAAAAAAAAAAAAGCCATTCTGGAAATAGCTTCACAGCAGTGCTATCCATAAGCATTCCCAGAATTATTCCGCCTGTTATTTAATTAGCTCAGACAAAGGTTGCAGAGTGCACAGAAATCTATCAAGGGATCTGCAGTAATATTTGGAGATCATTTCTTTTACTGCTTTATCATTAAAGTTTTATGTACTCTTGCAATTGATAGAAGTAATAAAACATTTCTGAAAAAATATAGAAGAAGAAACAAAAAAGTAATATACATGAAATAAACCCTTCTCATCTTAAATTCCACTAGCACTGCACCCACAGCATCATTTAACAGCTTGCTAGGTCTGGTGTACAGACTCCACTTCACTGGATCATGACAAAGTACTTAGATCTAAATACATTTCCTCTATTTATCCCAGTTGGAAAATCTAAATAGAGCTGTTTGAGTGAGAGTGAATATATCACTGTTAAGTTTACAAAAACTGTATCTTCCTGCTTCTCCAGAGTTTCTCTGAACATAAACCTGGAATGTTACATAAAATAAATACAAATATTTCGGTAAGATACACTGCAATTCAAGGACCAGTTATGGTTGTGATTGCGTATGGTAAAATTAGCTGTTGAAATATTTAAACAGCACACGCATTTTAAGCGACATGAACAGAAATCCTGAATATGGTGAAAAGCAAAGTTTGCTGTTTCTTAACCGACACTCAAAGTCCAAGTCTTTCTGCAGGATCCTTCTGCAGTCCTCGTAGTCTATGAAAACAGGAAGAAGATGCATATTTCAATGGCACCTCTTGCACTTCAAATATAGTAGAAAACACCACTGCACCCAGCACTGGGGTAGTTAAATGACTCTTTTAATTTTAAAAATGAGTCTCTTCAGGGAAGAGATTGGCGCTGGGTGAACGAGAAGTGAATCTGATCAGTAGGATCTTTATTTCCAGTTTAGCACACCCCAGAGAGAGCCCAGCTTAGTTCTCAGTTCCTAGGCTAAGTTCACAGCTAGTAAAGGCCCATCAACCCTTTTTTTACCCTGTAGATTGGATTTCATGTCATGAAAAGGCTATAAATATAGACCCAGCTTGGCCTTTTTAAGGAGACATACGTCTTGATTCATTTTATTTTTAAGAATATAGGTGAGTGATAGTACGTGCTAAGCTCGGTGCCATCAAATGACATGCTGCTAAGGTAGGCAGGAAACTTTTGCCAGTAAGTATCCATAGCTTAAAAGTAGCTCAATCAAATACTAGCATCAGATACAGTAGCCACAATGTACAAATGGCAGAATGAGCAAATTTTGTTGCCCTGGGAAGTCAAAAGATATTCTACAGCCACAGCAGGAAAACTTAAGCAGTGCATTACCATAATTAAGTCAACTAATTGCACACATGTGAGCAGTGATGTTGCATCAGCAGCATCATGATTTTGAAAGACAGAAAGACTCACTTGTCAAGACTTTTTAAATGCAACATATTTGACAAGAGTCCGTGAATTCCCAGCATCAACAATCGGCAGCCTCAGTAACGTTCAAGACTTTCTCATGCTCATTCCAATGCCAAGTCACTGATTGCAGCCAGCGTCCCTGCTCTTACACTGAAATCAAGGCTGATATGCACATACACAGAGAGCCCCCCACCCTGCCTTTGACATCAATGCTGCTTTTCCTACATATTCCGACTTTTTCTTTTTTCTTTTTCTTTTTTTTTAACTAGAAGACAGCTGTTAAAATCTGGACTCGATTCATCTAAAGTGTGAAAGACCATGTCAAGTGCAGGCAATGACTCACACCAGGAAGAGGGACACACTGTGATTTCCCAACTATCTGATCAACTGTGGTTTTAGGCAAATGACTGATGTTAGATATTGGATTAGGTATTTTTGACAGTGTGCCATAACCAAGCGTAGCTCAAAATTGAGCACACAGCTGAGTAAGGACATATGGAAAAGCTCTTTGTGCTTCTTTCTGGAAAAATCATATCTGAAGAACATGGAAGAGAAAGACAACGCTTTTTCAGGGGAATCTCTTTGCATTTGGTAAAAAACCGCTTATGACAGCCAGAAATGGGGCTTGTAAGTGCTTTAGATTTCTTTTTAAAAGCTGCTTCAAGGAAAGAACATGAATCTATATGCAAAAGAGCAGAAAAAGGAGAATTCACGTTTTGGCTAGAGCTGCCAACTCTGCCGGAGAAGCCTGGTGATGGGGCCATGAGGAGGAGACCTGGGTGACTTTCCTGTTTCATCACTTTCCTGTTGTGTACAGCACAACCTGCACACAAGTTTTGTGTACAGCCTTAGGCAACTCCTTGTGCTCCCCTGTGCCTTTACTGCCATCTATATCTTGAGAACGATAGCACTTTGCTTTGTCACGGAGATGTCACAAACCCATTAAAGACAGAGATGCATTTGTTTACTGGAGCAATGGATTTCCTGCAAGCACCCGAGTGAGGCAGCCAAAGAGATTCAGAGCGCTCTGTGGACATGCTGCCGCCGCAGTCCCTTACAGTAAGATTAGGACAAAGAGTGACTTAAGGGCTTCGCCACCGGCAGAAAATGAGAACACTGTTGAAGGATAAAGAAACCTTTTTTTTTCTGCGCTAATACCAGGGCTCTGTGGAAATGAGAAAGTGCGCAGAGAGAGTCCAAAATACAGCTATCCTGCTGCATGAGGTGATGTGGCCTAAATTTCTTCCATTTTCTGTATAGAAAAGTTTCCCTAACTCAAAATGTTACGGTTTACACCAAGAGACCACAGCCATAGCTAGGGCAACAGTCAACACAGGTGAAACAGATACCTGGGAGAGACAGGAAAGCACTGCCTTCCTGGAGTTCAGTTTTTGTTGTGCCTTGATGTAATATTTTAGGGTTCACTCAATTCACAGCAAATGCCTGACCTGACTCAGAGAGCTTGAGGCACTGCAATCACAGAATTTCCTCTTTTAAATTCACAGAGAAGATCATTTAGCCTCTCCCTAGTTTTCAAGTGTTAATATCCATGTCCCAAACTAAAGCAGATATAAGACACCAATGAGGACATTGGTACGGAAAAGCAGCAGTAATAAGGAGTTTACAAGTAAATAAAATACTCTTATCCCCATGTATCTATGTGCTCTTGCATCTGTACTTTATTTATCTGCAACTCTTCACAATTGTAGGAAAAAATATGGGCTTTGTCTAGTTGGAGGGACTGGTTTATCTCTGCTCCTGACCCTTTAATTTGTCATCTAGCCAGCATCCCCTCGGTGAGAATGTTTCTGGCACTCCAACGCTGCAGTTAACTTAATAAGGAATGTAAGCACAGTTAGATAAATTAATTTCAAGGTCAAGCACACTGACAATGGAAAATGGATGCAAGTGGCAGGTAACAGAAGAAAATTCGCATGCATACTGATACACTGTTAAAGGCAGATGTTACTAGATAATTTAATCTCAAATGTAACTGATGTTTTCAGTTGCCCTTTTCCATTAAAAGAATTGTAGCAGATGCAAAAATCAAAGATTATTCAAAGAATTAAGATATGAAAAGCATGTTAGATCACTAAACTCCAATTAGTTAAATTAAATTGTATACCATTATCTACCTGTAGCTTTATTGGTAGCCAGCATTAGCACTCAGCTTGAGCAATAATAAAATTAGAGAATAACACTTTAATTGAATTGCACTTAAAAGGATCATGCTGACAAATGTGATTGTATCTGGCTGTAATGCACACCTTTTCCAACGATCATTAAATCCAATGAAATGAAAGTCACAGGATCTTGACAGCTCTCTGAAATAATCTGTGAACCATGCTGTATCTCGCAGTTCCTAATCAATTTAGAGAAGCCTCATTAAGGCTCTGCAGCTAAAGAACACTTAAAAATCAAAACAAATTATAACATGTTATGGATAACTAGCTAATCACATCGATACAACAAGGATGTAGTGTGTTGCAACAATTCATTTCCTTTGTAAGAAGTGTTTGCCATGGATGATTTCGGAATTGTTATTCATAACTGCGAGCAGCCAGCCCTAATGTCAGGTTTTTTCATCTTTGCTCATAATAAACATTTCTTATGCTGTGTCTTCACTGTATTCTAGATCTAATACTGGACTCTATGACTGCGTGCCTGTTAATTATTTGTGTGTCTGTGTGTATACTTGTTTCTCTCCTTTGCTGTTTTTGCTTCTCTCTTGAGTATGCAGAAACAATGATGTGTGATTCTGGGAACAAATTAGACATTATCAGATACCCATGTGAATATTTCTTGGCAATTTTTGTTCCCCATGAGTAAGTACTTTGTTGCTGGATTATTTAACAGTCAATAACTCACCCTCACTCTCTCCTACCTTCGGTGGCTGTTTCCTTTTTATATGGCAGCTAATACAAAATAGTGTACCTTGATGTAACACTTACACATAAGCAATTCGAGCTGGGTAATTTAGCAGATTAATGAGACCAGCAAACAGGCATTTAAAACTGAGGCATATCTGTGGCACTCACTCTTGATCTACTTAGTCAACATGGACTTGGCCCGTCACCTCTCCCAGTGGACTCTTCCCAATCACATGATAAATCATTCTTACTCAAATATTTCTTTTTAAAGATTCCCCCTCAGCCTGTGTTGATAAAAGTCCCAGGCATCAGCCGGAATGCATGGAACCAGATACAAGCTCCTTTCCTCCAGCATGGACATTATATTTAGTCACTTACTCTTGCTGTTGATTAATGTTCCTTTAGCTTTGAGCCTTTGAGGGATTGTTATAGTGTGACTTCTGCTCTCAACAAAGCATAAAATTGGATATAACACTAAAGAGCCACTATATAATACCATCCTGTTTTCCGTCCGTTGGGCTGATTTGCATGGACCGCGCCAGACCGACATGGGAACAGAGTTTAAAATGCAATAGTAGATTAAGACAGAATATGATACTGATGTTAAGTACAATTTATAAAGCAGAGGTTAAGCTATCTGAAGAAATATGGTTTTAATAAATACATGCTGTTTCTTCTGTTCTCTTTCTGCATGAAAAGCAGAGCAGGATTCCAGACAACAGATGGATTTCTACATACTATTTAAAACAGTTTTTAATGCTTACCCGAGGTATAGAAAGTGGCTCTTGCACATGGAACATACTGCTCAACATAGGCAATAGCGAGTCCATAAACATTTGAGAGGGGGTTAGAGATTTAAACATAAAGATAACAGATCCAATAACCAACCAGAGGTTTAGCATCAATTAAAATTAATATTATTGGCATCATGATAGTACCTAAAAGTCCAGTCACACCAGAGCCCTTTTGTACATGTCAGAAAACAGAAACAAAAGATGACTTAATCTATTTCCCTATATTCTTCTTCAGGAGCGCAACCAAACACCCTTAGGCCTAAGGACCTGATCCAGCTCTGAGTGACCCCCGCTGCTGTAACCCCCTTCAGCAGAGGGATGCACTCTCGCCTCCACGCAGCACGGAAAAAATGAGCCCTTTCAATGGGTTAACTCCACAGCTGAGTGTATGACTGCACCTGGATACCCTCAAAAACTATTTTCTTGACCCCACACATGCCTGTGGCCAACATGCTGTACCTGCCCTGACTAGTTTCCCTGCCTGACCTTCTCTGGCATAATGCTCTACACGCACAGTTCCATAACCTGGCAGATGTAGGGCTTTATCCTGCTCTTACTCTTACCTCTGACAGCCAGGACAAATACCATTAACTGCACCTGAATTATAGCCGTGGCCCGGAGATGGGAACGGGAGCTGTAAGTCTCTGCACTGTCTTGGACAAGTTCAGCTGGATGGCCGGTGCACAGCGCCCTTCCACCTGGGACTGTCACCTCGAAACACAAAACTTGAGTATGCACCTTATAAAGGAAAGAAACCCTAAAAACAAAAATAGAGATTCTGGGAGGATAAAGAGTTATACACAAACACCAGTAAGTTTCTCTCTCTCATCCTTTCAGAAGTCTCCATCATCCTCTGGTGAGGTGCTGAAGGGTTAATATTGTGGAAATAAACATCTGCACTCTAAAGAAATACAGCTGTCCACTGGAACCAGGACTCACTGGGACAAGAACAGCTACTTGAGACTGGGAGAAAGACGGGGAAAGCCCAGCGGTGTAAGAGAAGAAAACCGGACTGCTGGGTCAAGCATCTCGCTCCATTTTGCTACATGGAGTGCTCTTTACGTAACCCAGCAATTAATCAGAAACAACACACATTTGTGGTTCCCCTTGAGGCAGTGAAAAATAACTAATGGACACATGCAAGAGCTTTCATTTTAGCAAGAAATTTCATCCGGCTCTTTCTGTTTTGAGCCAAAACACAGCGTGCGTGTCAGATGGCAATAGCTCTGAAAGTGGTGAGACCAGACCCAGTAACAAATGGATTTTGAATATGTTTATAAGCAGGAATCCTGTCAATATTTTGAGGCCTGTATTAAAGACTGAATGATGACTAGGCCTGCCGGAAAATATATTAAGAAAAAAGTGGATGAGCCCCTGGGATTTTCTGTCATCCGAGTCCCTGTTATCACCAACTTAGTGCCATGCACACACCTCCCACGGGGGCCTTCTCTGCCTGAATCTGATGACAGGAATTTCAAGTTTCTTCGGATTCAGTGGGGAGAAGTGGGGCTGCCAAGAGGTGGCTACACAGTGCCTACCTCCAAAGGAGGGCTGTCCCTGCCAAAGGCTTTTCTGTCCTTTTCAGATGTTTACGTCGCACAGAGTTTGCAGCAGTTCAGCAGCTGACCCTGCAACACACGACCCAGGCAGAATTCAGCAGACGCACACGCTGCCTCTTGACACGTACAATTTCGGTTCCCAAAAGGCTGAGTTACAATGTCTGCTAGTCCTTGACTGCTAGGTGATGCTGGTTCTAAGCACAGAGTTTGGCCATAAATCAAAACTCAAGTTAACCAGTATTGCCAAACACAAGTTTTCAAAAGCCTTAGATAACAGTAAGTAAAAAGAAAGGTATTTGACATCTATTTCTGCATTCCTACTTATTGCTTCCGCAAAAGGCCTTAGTGTTCACCCAAACCACAATCTGAAAATTCTCTCTGCAACCACGAGGTCTAAAACCTTTATTTCATAAATGGAAGGAGAGATTATCGCATTTTCACATATCTCCAGAAATAAAAGTACTAAGAAAACCACCAAATCTTCACAGATTCCCGATAAGATCACCACAGCTGGCAATGCTGAACAATTACAGAGTTCACTATAAGCTAGGCCTCGGCTCCAGGCTTGCTGCTGGCTGACCTTGCGGGTTTGCGCCTCAGGAAAATCAGGCTGCTGGGAGTCAGGCGCGTGAGGAGATGGGCCGTGTGCTCTCCATACAGCCCGGTGTGGGGCACAGACAGTGCTAGACGTCATTTTAAGCTTGGATCCATTTGTAACACCCATTGCTTAGTACAGAACTGCTCTGAACTGTTCACAACTTTTCTCTGAAAGCAACCTTCCCTACGAAGGGGTTAAAAAAGTCTGTCTGTGAAATATAATCATACACATTTTTAATTTTCCACGATTTCCTTCTCCCTCTCTCTCTCCCCCAACCCAGTTTCAACTTATTCCACCTCATACCCATTCTCAGCACCCAATCACCATCCTGCTGAAGCTATTTTCTTGCTTAAATGATGCCGCTATAATGGTAACAAGATTTCTTTTTTTTATTATTATTATCAGATTACAGTTCACATGTGAATCAAAATTGAGTTAAGGGTCTGATCCTGCCGCCCTTGAAATCAGTTGTGGTTTCATTCACTGAAACCAAAAGGTCTCGCTCTCGGTGAGCTGTAACTCCAGGTCTAGTGACCATTTATTATTCATAAGTACAGTCCAGGACAGACTGATAAATGACCCCTAACCATCCCACTCAGTTTTAGAAGGGGGAAGAACCAGAATGGATTGATTAATGGCTCCAGCAATCTCAAATCTTGCTAACCTTACCTTTACAGGGAGAGGGAGATACCCGACGGGTGTAATATTTATATAACAAAGCAATTATCTCTGTAATATGGGTTGTTTCAGGATGCATTCACCCCAGTTAAATGCAGCGGGGCTGGGGAAGACATTGTCTGACATAGCATATAAAACCAATAGATGGAGGTTTGTACTGTCTGTTTTGCTTACAAAATGCCAGTGGAGACGATCTGAATGACAAACTTGGCAGCAGTCAGGGTACGGGCAGCCTTTGCTGTAGAGGTCTGGGCCCAAAGGGAATTCAGGTTCCTTTGACGTAAGTGAGGGGTTGTGTTAAATCAGCAAGAAATGGTGAGATTGCTGGCTAGGACTCGCAAAGACCTGCTTAAAACCTACAAAAAAGTAGGTAGCCTGAAATAACTGGATCATCCATACCTTAGCTAATAAAAGCCTGGATCCAGAGCCCACCTATCTGCCAATGAAATGTCCTGAATAAGGTTGAAGGAATCCAATAAAGCCAAAAAGTTACCAGTGAGAAGGCATAACTCAAAAAATTACACGAATGCAGAAGTCAATGACTATGAGAAGACTCCAGGGACTCAAATAGGCCACAAAGAGGAGATTACTAAATTCTGCAAAAGAGGGGGAAAGCAACGAGGAAGAAGCTCTGCTCTGTAGAGGACAGCAAAGCACTACCGTTGGGAGCACGCAGAGAGGAAAGACAGCACTGAGCGAAAAGCAGGAGCTGAAACAGCCCATCAGATGCTTGGCTGCAGGAGAAAAGCCATTATAATCTGGGTAGCGATACGGGGCAGCGTCAGCTCTCAGTGCAGACGAAACGATGTTCCAGCGCAGCAGAGCTGGTGGCCACTGCCCCGCTTCTCACCAGGGGCTGGGGGGTGGCTGGCTGCAGGGAGGGGGCAGCCTTCCCTCTCACAACTTCCCTGTTCACTCTGCCTGTGTTACCTGCAAAGCTTTCAGCTGGCTTGGAAAAGGGAAGATGGCACCTTCTCTTCCAGCATGTTCTCCCAGTGGGGAGTGGGGAATGGCCGGTCCAGCTGCATATGGAGTTTATGCCCCGGCTCCCCGAGAGCCGCCCTCCCATGCTTGTTCCCATCCTTCGTGCTGCTCAGGTAATGAGAGGGAAGCAGATAACAGCGGTGACCTGCTTCCGGCCTCCTTCCTCAGGAAGCTTTCTCATCAAAAGCTCTCCGTGAGCCCAGTTCAGCCTCAGAAATCCAAACAAAGCAGAAACGCAAGATGCCAAATAGCAAGAAGGTTGCTCTGAACGTCTGCGAGTGGTCGACAGGCACCAGAGTGAACTGGGCCCGTTAAGAGATGTAGGAAACGGGACACTAATTTCACAGACCGTCTCGGGAAATCCTGCAAGAAGAAACTGCCTCTCCTCCTGCAGGCAGATCCCCACAGACACAAAGAGCGAGCGCTTCGCCCTCCAAGAGCTCCATGCTGGACTGAGATCTAACACTACAGAAGTTGCAGCAAAGCAGGTCATTTAAGAATTGCAGCAAACCAGGTCAAAATGAATAGTTCTGGATTTATGGCAGAGAACCAGTGATAGTAAACCAAAGAGGAGAGGCAGAATAATAAAAACAGAACATTCAGGAAAAAAAAAAAAACCAAACAAATACACTTTTAAGTGATCTCAGCTGCAACAACTAACACACACCAGCTGTTACAAGGTGCAAACTGAAAGTCTTGGGCAGACCAACAACTTGACCAGTTCTATTCAACTATGAACAGGGCTGCACCTAAGACGTGTGCCAGTAGATGGTGTGTTTATTTTAACCAAATAGTTACCTGGACACAGCTAGAGCTCCCTTTAGCACTGCTGCTTTGTTTTGAGCCCATGTTGCTTGCTGAACATACTTCTACTTTACCCTCTGAAGTTTTCCCTCCCCCTATTTTATCCCCTTGTAAAATGTCACAAAGAGGATCACTCTGACCAACATGATAGGAACGCTTGGATCATTGAGTGTAATATGCTATCCATATTTGCACTTCAAAGCACTGTGCTTTTGCTGTTAAATATAACCCTGTGCCATCTTCTATAAGATGAGCAATAGAAATACCAGTGTCTTTCCTCATGCTCTGGCACGATACATCAGCTCCAGGTTTACCTCTGCTGGCTTATCCAGGTCCTGATTTACCTTAACAAATGTCCATGCCCCTAAGACCAAGTAAAAGTTACCGGAAGCCTATGGATTTCAGCGTCCTCTTGACATGCAGCATGGGTTCAGAGACATCCTGGCTCAGGCTACAGTTCTTGCTTGTTTTCACAGTAGATTTCAAGAATTTGTGAGACATCGTTTCATTTGCTTTTATCTTATGATAGCTTGTTCAGCCCCCTTCACAGTTAGACTCTGACATTTTTATGGCTCAAAGTGGCTGCATTTCCCACCCCCACCCCCCCTTTTTTTTTTTAAAAGTAGGTCATGTGTAACATGAATGCGTTGCATCAACACATCAAGAAGGCTTGGTGTATCTCAGTTCAGGTGCTCGGCATTTGATACCACTACTCTGCATGCTATCCAGCCATCACATCCACTGGGTGCTCCCAGCTCACCTAGCGCTTCTTCAGAGAGAGATGGAGGGAAAAGGATTCTTCCTCAGAATGACTGGCAATTTCTGCAAAGGGCCAACAGAGAGGAGCCGAGAACCAGGAACTCCAGGATCTCCTCATCCACGACTGCTGCATGTCATAACCCTAACCTGATAGCCAGAATAGGTCCAAAACATTTCTCCTGACAGGCAAGGCACCAAATGATGGAGCTACTCACAATACACCCACATTCTTCTCCTTTATAAGAAAAGAACAGCCTGCCTACTTCTTTAAATCAAGTAGCAGTATGACTGATGAACATCTTAAAGCCCAGCCTTCAAAGTCCATCGGTGACCCACGAGAAAAGAAGGTATGTGATTAATTCTATAAGATAGTTCATCAACTGATTGCATAAAATGCCCGAGAAGCATTTGTGCAGCAGCACAGAACTTGAAAGCTAGGGAACATGCTCCTGCAACGCACTCTCAGAACTTCAAAACACACATACTTATTGGACTTTAAGGACCAACAACAAAATTATATGCCAGGGCACTAAACTACTTGACTCACAAACAATTAAAGCATTCTTTCAGCATAAATTATATCTTCTAGGGTTATTTTTCTCAGGCAGTATATACGACAAAGTGGATACAGTCACAGGAGTTGTATCAAATTCTTAGATTTCTTTTCCTGTAAGTTTTGGTCAGTCTAACTCTTTGAATACAGGGAGATGTGGGCTGGACCCCCAGAATGAACTCAACTAGATCTGCCAAAACTGATGCTGAAGACAGTCTCTGGGGCAGCAGGGGACTTCATCTCATAAGATATGGCATTGGGTTGTATGGTTTGGGATTTCCTAAATTCAGCATATGATAATTCCCACCCTTACTATTTTGGATGGGAAGGAGAGGTGCCCGTGGATAACAAACCCCTCTCTTATTTCAGACCTACCTCTCCTCTAGCCCTTTTGCAAAATTGCACTCCTGTATTTCAAGGTTGGTGTCATTCAGCTTCTTCAGTTTGGCAAGGCCTATATTTAAGAGGCATTAAGTCCGTTGGGAATTTATAGCTAACTGATCATACTCTCACACGGAACAGCACTCTATTCAGTACTAACAAGTCCACAACTTCTCCTTTGCTTCCAAATGCACAAACCAACTTTTCCTGCCACGGTGTCCAACACAATTCTCACACTTACAGCTCTCTAAAGCAGCAGACGGTCAGGACAGACTCTGAGTCGCACTCAATTTTCTAACCGCCTGCACAGTCCTAGGGTTTCACATTTACCTGAAATGTGTGAAAGAACCAACTCCAAGGCTGCTCTACAGTGTAACAGTTCTAGCATGTGCACAGACATGGGATCGCACTGCGGGTGCCTTTGTCTTTCACTTACAGCTGGTTTCAGTCTCAAAAGCAGCAAGACTGGAAGGAGTTTGTTCACATCTGGTTACAAAAGATGCTATAAACATGCCTGATGTGACTCAGGGTTAAGAAGGTATCTATCCTGGATCTTAGAGCCGTCTTCAAGTAGGTTTCTCCTTCTGTTTACTCTCAAGCAACATTTTTCAATCAGGTGTAGCAACAAGCAGAATAAAATAGCCTCAGGATCTAGCCCTTAATGCCCAGTTAGCACACACTGACACTCCATTGCAATTATTTTCCTTTTCTAACTTGAGAGACAAAATGTCCTGTCTGCCAAGAACAGCCCAGCACAGTTATGCCTGTCTTTGCTTGACGCAGAATGATTTTCCACTGTAGATTCATTATGTCATTGAATTCAGTCACGGGAATATTAACATTTTCACACATGTGGGAACTCATCTTGTGAATGCAAAGCTCATTTATTACAGTGATTTCTTCAGAGGCTGTATTATGCTCATTTTATAATGAGGTTTATAATAAGGACAGATTCTGAATTGGTGAAAGCATGCAAATTTACCTGAAATCTGAAGTTTACAGTCAAGACTATTTATTGATGGTAATTACTGGGGGTTTTAACTTTTTTTTTCTTTTTTTTTCTTTTTTTTCCCCTCTTTTTTCTGGCGTCTTGAGTAATTTAAAATATAATGTAATAAGGGAAGCTTGGGGACTTTGTAGCACAGTGGCTTTTGATTGCTTACTCTGAACTCGCTAATGACTCTGATAAGATGGAGCCATTTAAAGAGAAGGGGCATCTCCGAAGCCACACCACAAGATGTATTAACGCCTTTGAATGACGCTTGGACTACTGCACTAAAGCCTGAAGAAAGGATCTTCTACACTCTCTCTTCCAGGAACATAATTTGGACATAAATGTTAACTTAATAATGTTATGCAGTTATTGCAGCATCATAATTAAAGCACATTTTTATTTTGGAACATAATATTAGTATGCTTAGAAAATGTGCATCGTTCATGTTTATGAAATGCTCGCCCAGTGAATGCTGCTAGCTTTAATTCTGAGCACAGAAACATGTAAGGAGTTTTGGCCAGCTATTCACAAACCTGTGCAACAACAGAAAATGAAAAGAAATCATCTGCAGTTTTGAACACATATTTTTAAATTCTTTTCCTTAAACCATCAACAACTAATTATCTGGGTCATCAGAAGAGGGAGCTACATTTTTATTAAGAAGTTTAATAACACAGCAGCTCCTTTCACAGATATCACTGCTATGGGTTGGTATTAAAATAAATAATAATAAAAAAGAACTCTCATTTTATTGAATTAGTGAGAAATGGTCTCCCTGGTGGGTGAAAAGAGAAAGCTCACTAAAATGCTACTTTAGAGTTTCCTGGAAATGTGATGAATTTAAAGTTTCAAATAAAGAAAATGTACCAATTCAAATAAATTGATCTTTTTCACCACGTGAAAGTAGATATTAAGATATAATTCTCTTGAGTTTTATACCTACACTGTCATTGATATAACTGCAAATAAATGTTACAATATGGCTTAATTCTTCTACATGAAAAAATCAAACCCTATGTATATTTGAGTATCCTCTTAATTAAGCTTATTTTAAACATTGTAATCTCACTCTTATTTGCGAGAACAAAGCATTAAATTGCATCCTTTAACTTACATTTTACAGGGCCGGGTTTCCTGCTCAGTGAAAGCCGTGCCTTTTCCCCACAGTAGCCGTGTGCACTTGAGCACAGATACGGAGTGAAGTTGGGCACCCAGGTTAGAAAAGATGGACTGCTCAAAACTGGTTTCACACGCGCCGCGCAATACCTGTATCCTGCCGTCGATAAACACACAGAAATGCTCACAGAGTGGCAGGAAGAAATCACAGCCGAAAAATTCGCATGCAGCAGTAACACGTTGAACAGGTAGCCACGAGCCCACTCAGGCTCTGACTGTACGGTGGGTTACGCCGTGCGGCCAAAGAGGAGCGAACTACCCCATACCTACACAGGACAACACCTGGGTAAGAGTGTGTGTTTCTAGTTCACGTGCACGTGAGCTTTGGGGAGAAAAAGGAAGATAAAGGCCTTTAAAGTCTAAAGGAAATACAAGTACTGACAGCAGCAACGAGAAAAATCGTTGTTGGCCCCACCATTGTAGAAGAAAGGTATACAATGTGAAATACATCCAACCTAACAGCTGGGAAGTTAGACACCAGAAATCCCCAAATCTATCCACGCAGGCCCCCACTATTTTCAAGCAAGTCTCATAATTTCTGAACGCCTGAAAGGGAAATAAGAAAAAAAAAAGGCCCTAAAGGTGCCAGCGTGGATCTTCAAGCTCTCAAAAACTCAATAAAGGAAAAGCAGACCTATATAGTTTACCCTTTAAACACACGTCCGTGCAATGTGGCAAAACTGTGTGCTGATTAATTTGGGCCTGAAAATCACACATCCGTCATCTTTCTGTACAGACAGTGAATGAAATTCAACCCCAGTCAGCCCAAGGATCTATGCACAAGGGTCATATTTTCTTGTAAACTCCAGCAGATGAGCAGACACATCTGCAGAGGGCTCTGCCAGTGAGTAAAGCCCTTTCCAAGCCTGCAGCCCAGATCCACAGATCAGGTGATAAATGATGCCCAGTCAAAATATCTGACCTCTACAGAAAAAGCATGATATTTTTTTTTTTTTCCTCCATACAGTCATCAACATGTGATCGGCATATTATCCAGGGGCAGATGATCTGGTTTGCAGACAGAGTCTGATACAAGTACAGGCATCCCGAGCTGCCTGCGTGAAAAACGCCCACGTGGCCCCGCACAGAGCGGGTGGGCTGCCCGTGGCCCGCGCTCGCCTCTGCCAGCCCCACGCTTCCAGGGCAATACCTGGGTGCCTCTAGCCCCGTTGACAAGGGGGTGGTGAGCCCAGGCACCGCACTGTCCCCCTGCTCTACAGCTCCAGCTCCGAGGCGGAGCGGGGCACGCATTGGGTTCTGTGCCTGAGATAAGAGCCCTTTTGCAAACAGCTCCAGCGGGGAGCAGTGCAGGAACCAGCTGTATCGGTGTTACCAGGGACTTTCCATTATCTGAAGTGTTCCAGCTCCATTTTACCTCATAAAACAAAGCTGGCTGTGTTGCTAACCCTCAGCGCTGAAAAACCATAAAGCAGGAGTCACACACATAAATCACAACTAAATGCCTTCTGGGTTTTGAGCCTTTAAAGTTCATGTTTTCAGGCTCTTCTCCATAACCATAAGAACTAAAAACTCTCTTTCTACATGAAAATTGAGATACTTTCTTCACCATTGGAATCCAGAAGCTGGAACTGTAAGCAAACAAGGCAAGACTGGAGACAAAGGCTAAAGGCTGATGCCACTGTGCTGGTTAGGCACTGGTTTCTGGCAGTCTGCAGGAGAGACCAGGTGTGGAGCCCTGGGAAGTCCTTCGGGGAGCAGACCCGAGGTCCCCTTCATGCTGGGCTTTGTAAGCACCACCCGAAGTACGACAGGCTGAACTCTGAATCTCCACGTGACACCCAGCACTAGCCCGGAGGGTCTAGTCTGGAGGTCGGCCAAGCTTTGACACAGATCCCTCTGTGAAGCGTATCGCGGTTATTTTGCCTACCCTACACTCGTCTTGTTCTCATGCGATTGAGCAAAACCCTCCCATCGTACTGATTTTAAAATGCCTCTGTAATAGGAGCCTGTAATTTATCAAAAGGTCCAGTTAGGAACTCCTCTTTGTTGCCCTGTGAAATCAACCCTTCAGAAAGTCAAGAAGCATATCCCACGCTGTATGAGGCTCTAACACATGTAAGTAAACAGTCGTCTTTCGGGTATGCATCTGGGTCATTACAGAAACAAAGCACAAGCAACACAAGAGGGCCAATGCCTTATTGTCCATGAGATACTTCTAGGCAAATATTTCAGCTGCAGATGGTAAATACAGCTTCAAAGCCTAATGATATCTAACTGTGAAATAGCTGAGTCAGGTGCCTTTACTAAAGTGTGGCAAGCCAAACACTAATTACAGCGCAGTTGCACCAAGACTGGTGTTACATCTGACATATTTTAAAAGTAGGCTTAAAACCAGTGCCAAACAAATTCGATGAACCTCCATGAGCTTCATCCATAGGCATTTTATTGCGGCGAAAGAGGAAAGCAGCAAGAGATACAGCGCATGTCAGAAGATCTGCTTCTCATTTCTGAGAATCAGCACCAAGTTTTCCTGGAGCTCTGACTAAGTGGCTGAAAAGTTTAGTCACTCACAGGTGTTTTGCTGCCATCTGTCAACAGCTGATTATTGCAAACCTGTTTACTCAGTCTAGTGCTGTGAGAGAGAACTTGCTATCTTTGCTCAATCTCTTTATACAGCTCCTGAGCATCTTCCCCCAGAACCAAAGCGCCCCAGGGCTTTGGGAAATTGCAATCCACATCCCTAGATGAGCTTCACAGCTGGCCCCTACCTCTATGAAGTTCCCGAACTTTAAATCTGGCTCAGAGTCCTGAATTTGGAGACTTAATTATAGCACTGTCATTCAGAGAAAAATCTTCACAGGCTGGGGTATTGCCATTACTTGCCAGATGCATCCACACCCTGGTACTGATTACATGCGTTACTGACCTCAGCTGAACCATGAGAACAATAAGGCTAGCCCTGGTCAGGAATCTTTCTGACAAAACCTGGTTTCACCAGAAGCAGCAGATGAGAATCTAACGTATTTCACAGACACTTGCTGCACGCGCTGAGCTCCACAAGGATCGCCAGCAGGCACCGGCTTCGCCAGCTCTGCAGGACCCATCCTGCCCGCTGCCTGGCAGCTCTCAGTGGATGACCAAGAAACCCAAGTGCCCAAGATCCATCAGCCTACGGAAGAAGCCATGCTCTGGTGTCTGCCTTGAGGCCAGACGGATTATGGAAGCTAATTTCTGTTTGAATCATAAGAGAACTTCAACGTACTGCAAGGGGCTTTGGAAAACACAGGAGCAGGTCCAGAGCAATAGGGTCTGCAGCAGAACATGGGTTTCTGCATGGCCTCCTGCTGCCATGGACGGAGTTGGACACTAAATGTTTGTACTTACACTTACAGATACAGAACACTTGAAAGTCTTCCCCCAGCAGATTGCTAACTTGGCCATAAAGATGCAGCCTGCCGTGTCTGACCACCACCACTGGATTTTTCTAGTGTGAGCAGGATTTTATCAAACACCTATCTATAAGTTTCTATTTATAAATATAAGTTGTACAGGAGCACCACTAACTACTAACGTCATCTTTTTATCCACAACCTTCAAACAGGGAGTTCAGCCTTTTCCTCCTAAGCACAGGCACCACAGGGTTTGTTTCAATCTGATTACGTCTCTTTAGGTAGAGAAATTCTCATCTTGCTCAACGAGCACTTTGCAGAGCAAATGAGGTGATCAGGCCATCAGTCCTGTCACAAGATACACACACTAAACTAAAAGTTGCCGGGCTTTTGGTCTCTCTGCCTCCCTGAATCACCTTCCTCATCAACAGCATTAGAGCAAATTAGCCATGAAGGAACAAAAAGCAGGAAAATGCTTGACATCAGATTGTCCCAGTGTTAGAAACCAAGGTTCAGTATCACCGCTCCTTCCCATACAGCACTATCCCATTAGGAATACTTTCATTTGATTAGACTGATCCATTGGCTCCTAGTCCATATTACTTAACCCTCAAACCATTATGCCCTATTGAAAATAATTGGTAATGACAGTTTCGGGTTTAATATTTAATACAGTGGTTAAATGGAGTCGTACTGTTTGTGGTTACAGTTTCCATTGACTAATAAGCAAGTCGAGAGCAAAATGCATTTTTCTTCAGCTGTTACATTAGCAGAAAGCTAAACACCACGTTACTCATAACAGCCTGAAACATTTTCAGAGAAATAGCTCCCAAAGCCAAGTCAAATATTACATTGATTTGTGGTTTACTTGTTTTCCTTTTTATTACTGGAGGACTGTCTTTTGAGTAGCTTGAAGGAATGCTGCAAGGTGGATGGATGGACTGCAAGGCATTTCTTTGCATGTTAGGCCAACTTTCAAACACCCCTTCACCCAGCGCCTCGTGCGCGGGCTCCTCCCTGCCTGTGCAGCTGCAGGCGCTGCAGGGTGCCGAGTCCACCGACTCCCGCTGCCCGTTCCCACCGCAGCTCCCTCCTCTTGGCCTCGGCCGTGCCAGCACCACCCTCCGTGGGGCTTTGACGCATGCCAGTGACCTGGGCTGGGATAGGAAAACCTGCAAGGAAAAGGAGATGGGCCCTTCCACGTCCAAAGCTGCCATATTGCGACACTGCCGTCTCAGAGGAGAAGCCTTCTGCACGTTGCTCCCTTTTCTGCAGGACGGAAGAAGGTGGTTGTGGAAGAGCAGGACTTGAGCGGCTGTGAGATAAAGTAATGACAAACATATGGAGGTTTGTCCTGCAAGGGCTCACCCACCTGTACAAATTTTGGGTCAGGTTACCTGGTGTCTCACCAGTAGCTTCAAAAGAGCTTTATTTATTTACTCTAGCCAAGAATTTGGCGCTCTATTTTTTAATCTGCCCACATCTTTCACCTCCTCCTGTAGCGCTTGTTCTCCCAGGGCTTTTTTTGCCATTAACACTCCCAGTTCTGGATGATTATTACATTAACAGGGATTCCAGCTGAGGGTGGGGCTCACTCCCAGCAAATTAGTCAGTGTGGATCTCCACTCCTCCATGGCTTGGTTCCCACTGGTATCTGAGCAGGCTTGTATGTACTGCAACCGCTGCTGTGATTTACTGGAAAGAGACCCCTCACATGTCATTCATAAGCTGAGCCGATGAGACAGAAGTGACACCCAAGTATCTGAATCACAGAAAGAAAACTGACATTCACTAAACACGTTCTGTATGTTACCAGTGCCAGATGCTGCTTCTGCAAACCTTTCCTGCTTGCTCCTATGAGACAAACTTCTGTATATTACCTCGAACACAGAGGAGGATAAAGACTCTAGATATAATCAGAAGCACACTGCAAGGACCAGATCCTTCAAAGAGCTGAGTAGCTCCCTAGATGTGCTAACTACCCCTTCTCTATAATTTCATGTTGGTTCTATAAAGTACTCGGCCTCAGAATTCTTAGAAAAGGATTTGCCAGCACCAACAAATTAGTACTGTAATTTGGTCTTACAAATTCTTCTCCTCACTGAGACAGAGATGATTTGAGAAGGCCCATAGCAGCACGCATCCTTTCAGAGATGAGGTTCCTAATTCCATAGCTCACACTTGAACTGAACCTCAGATATATTGAGAGATAACTCACACCACTTATAACGCAACCGTTCCGTATCCAACCTCTACTATACGAGTACATTCAAATGAACTTCCTGAACTAGATGGTCAAGCAAGGTTTGCTTCCCAGCTCCTAAGGTGGGAGAGGAAAGTGATTTTTCTATCATTGAAACTTCTGAGGCCGCACATTACAACAGAAAGATCAATTTACCAAAAAGGGAAATAAGATTGCTGGGTGGACCCGATGCTTAAAATGGACTTAGCATTGTTTTTGAACTTATTTAGAAGCACGATGGAGAAACACAGCTTTGTTTCCATTTTTAAATGTCCAAAATGACAACCTGAATTTAGGACTTGACGAGTGCCAGGCTGACCTAATTGGTAACAGAAGGACTGTATTCTTAGCTGAAACATAGGTACACCCCGGGCAGCAGTCAGGCAACCTGCCCCAGCTGACCGCAAAGCTGGCTGGAGAGAACCAAGATGGAGAAGTACCCTATGAGGTCCCTTTTGTGTTCATCTGGGGCCTGATTGTCCCATAGGTACCTGTACCTAACCAGTGATGTCCGCAGACTTTTTTTTTTGCCCTGATATCAAACGATGTATAGCCCTACCAAGAGTTCTCAAGAAGGAAAATAAGAGATACCCGAGATTATTCCTTCAGTATCAAACATACTTACAGGAGACTGAGATAGTTTAATCAGCAATTCCCAACAGCTTCCTTCTATCTGTGTAATTCAATTGCAGGGGTTGAAAAGGAAAACACAATGTGGGAAGCCACCAGCATTTCTCTTTCAGAAGTGTTCAGAGAGCAGCTGCAGTTTCTTCCCTAAGTTTCTCTGGGAAACCCTGGAAATTGAGGGTTCTCACTGTCAACTGCCCCAGGGTGTGTGTCACCCCTCCATGCAGCCCGGTGAGGGTCTGCGGCTGCACTCCCCTGCATGGAGATCTGGGCCCTTGGTGGCAAGCCCTGTTCCTGCTGCTCCCTGTTTGCTATCAGCACCTGCGATAACGCAAGCCGCAGGGGTGACCGGCTCCTCGTCAGGCAGGCCCGGTTTCTCCATGGCTGCTGGAGAGCTTCTGAAAGCTGTATGCAGTCAGTGAGTTGCTTCTTCAGAATTCCCCCAACACAAAGCCATGTAAAATAGATCCAGTCAGGAACTGAAATTATTACTAAACACAAATTATTATATCTTTCATTTTTACCTATTCACAGAGGGAAATGCACCTTGTGCACCATACAAATCCAATTTAAGCTCTGAGAATAGGCTCTAAGTAGGACTTAAGTAGTGCAGAGGCCGTTAGGCTGACCCTCTACACCGGGGTTAATTTCATCCAAAAGCTTTTCCAAGAGATAAGGAAACAATCTTTCATGTACAAAGTGCTTGAGGAAACCAAGAAACAGCAAAAGAATCTGCCTGCTTTGAAAGCTTTGTATCTCACCTCTACACTCAATAGAGAGATGTGTTGTGTTGACGTACTGTAGATTATACCTTAGCCAAACGGGGAAGTTAAAAGGAAACAGGATCCCTTGACACTGTTTTAGACAACCCATAATACGGCACTATCATTAAACGAAGTTTACAAAAGGCTTCTATTTACATGTCTGCAGAAAATAGAACAGGGCACAGGATGCTGATTGCAGTGTAAATGTTAACTGAGGGACTGAATGGCACTCGCTGGGGGTGCAGAAAACCTAGTGCAAACAAAAAGAGGAGAAAACGATTTCACTGCCCAAAGCAGCCCCGCATCCCGGCAGCAGGCTGGCCTTTGGTGGAAACAGAACAGCCCTCGCCACGCTACAGGAATGGAAGGTGAGATCAGGATTAACGGGAGATACCTGGCAATTCAAAAGATGGCTGTGAAAAGGTAGCTCGATGCTGAAAGAACAAGAGACATGTTTACATATAACTCAGCCTCTCTGATGGCTGCTTCCAGAAAAGGTCTCTAGAATTGGTGGTCAGACATTAAAAGAGATAGCAATGCCCACCTGTACCTTGGGAATGAAACATTTTCATTGCAAAACCTCGCTCCGTTGTTCAAATCTGGGCTATCATACACGTGTGAATGTCTATTGAGCTGACATTGGAAAGGTGGGGCTTAACTATGGGTGAACAAATCCACATCTGTGTGCTGCTGGAGTGGTCGGGAATTGGGAAGGGGACAAGAAATCCCAATTCTAGACAACTTTCTGGATAAAGCAGGAGGAAATACCTTTAAGCAGGGGACAGATTAATTTAGGTGCCTATTAATTGTTTTTAATTCTAATAACAAAAAATGCAGAAGGAACAAAACCTCAGAATAGTATTGGTGACGGGATATGACCAGCAAGCATCAAAACACCAAGCTTAGATTAATTACAAACCAGAGTTATTTTGGGCAGTGCTGTGTCCTTATTTTCTCTTGCCTCCGAAAACATTCCCAACAAGGCTGTGTATAAGGCCCCCTGTAGAGCTGAATGCTATTTGTGACTTCGCTGTTTGTAACCAACTGGTTTTACCCACACAGGCAAATAACCCTAAAATGACCTCCATTCATGACTAATCTAGGGCTGAATTGAAAGTGGTGCCTTTGAGGAGAAAGCTCTGCATCACCCAGAAACAGCAAGTACCGACTTGTGCTTCCCCGCTGCAGTCCCTAGAGCCAGGCCACTTAAAACCACCATAGCTCTTGCCCTCTATTTATTGTAGGGAAGTTTGTAATGCTGGGGTTGTGCTTCACCCAGGATTTACCAGAATTTGACCCATTTGCAAGTTTGGCTGTCACTCTGAAAGGCCGAATTCAACGCTTTATTCTATTATGTAGCTATTAAGACAGCTTTCCTCAGGGAAGCCCTTCCCGGCGAGGCCTTTGCATCGTGGATGTGTCACGGCGCACAGGCTCCAGTATCACGTGTAGCCAACACGCCGTCATTAACTGCCCTTTAGCAGGTAATAGGGTGAAATGTGTCAGTGAACCATAAACCCAGACTGATTTAGAAGATAAATTGTAATGGCCCAGAAGTAGCTGTTACAGTCCTTCCCGTCAATATTTCACCTTTAAAAAAAATTCCCTAAATACTAATACTATCAGATGTAATGGCTGTCAATAACATTTACTTTAAATAGTCCCCAAACACATTACATAATCTGCATTTCGGAAGTCCATCTCGCCAATATTTGCAGGGGCCGCAGAGGAGCCGTCCTGTCACCTCTGGTACGCTCCTGGGAGCAATGCCGCTCTTTGCTTTTTCACATTAACCCTTCCTCACCGCCTGGCCTACGACTTGCTGAACTTTATGGCGAGGATAAGAGAGGAGAGGCAGAACCTTTGGGTGTAGCTGCATGAGGCAGCGGGTCCGGTGTCAGTTCTTCCTGCTCCCTTCCCTACAAACAAGGGCGATTTCCAGGCGGCATTGTTTTGGAGATGTGGGCTGCGGTGTGGCCACATTGACGGCAACCAGCCATGAAACTGGGCTGGGAATGAAGGGGAAGGAGCAGCCCGGTGGGGTAGAGACATCTTACAGCAATTTCTTGGCCTGGTAACACATTTTACACTGCTGCACCTGCAGGACAGCAGCAAGCCTGAATGGAGGCTCTGCCCTCGCTTTGTCCCATCTCTCACATCATGATCATGCTTTAAAAGTAACAGTACCACAGTACCGCCACGTGCAAGCGCCTCCTTGGCACGTTGACAGCCGGCTGATCTGGGCACGCACGCAACCCAGCGTGACTACCACCGCTGAAGATGACTGTTGGTTAGGAGGGTGCATGAGTGGCACACACTGCGATTACGCAAAATAGGGATCATGATAATTACTGCATAGCTCCAAAGGGAGGCAGGAGGAACCATTTTTCGCATCGCAAGTATTAACTGCCAGTGTTAATTATCAGTATTTATGGCTGCCACTTCTGGGATTAGCCAAGTAAGCACAGCCTGATGAAGTAGGGCCTCGCTGTCGGAAGTGGAATCACACTCCTCGGGGCAATGGCGGAGCCACAGGATAATCCCACGTGTCTTTCAGGTATCATACACCTCCTCCGCCTCTCTGGCAATGCAACAGTTTGCAGTTTGGTATGTCAACAGCATGGAGCAGAGAACATCTTGGCTAAGACATCTGCAATTGGCCCTCAAGCAGGGCCAATGCTCCACAGCCTCCAAAGAAAAGGATGATCCTACATCTGGGAAAAAAGGGGACCTATAAATAGATATACTACATACAAAAGAAGTTATATGTCTAATCCTTTTGCTGTGAGTCAAGATCTAGACTTCTACAATGTTTAAGGGCCTGGGACTAACATAGCCATATAGAGGGTAAAGTCCTCTTTGGTTTTAGTGCAGCCGTTTCAAACTCATCCAGATGCAGTTCCATCTGCGGAGGAGGGCACAGCAGGAACAACATCACACTCGTGCCCGGAGCTACCTGGATACAAAACAGAGGCAACGCTGACAGAAGCATCACCCTTTGCCAGGGCCATTTCTATAAGGAATTAATACTCTAACTAATTCAGAAGCCAGCATTTCCAAAACCTCGCAGGTAGCAACAGGGCAAGTTTAAGAAGGACAGGGAAGGTGACTTGTTGCATGCTGGAAGTGGGAGGCACCGAAGTGTTCTTATGGAGGGCGGGGAGGGTAGTTTTGGCTGCAGACAGGAGCTGCACCCCCGAGGATGGGCACTCTTGGTTGCCATCTGCTGGTACCTACCGGCTCACTCAGCTTTGGCACCCCAGCTGGTCTCCTAGCACGCTTCTCTGCGCAAAGTCCAGGGGAAGGAGCTTTCCGACTTACTAACCCATACACACGTGCCTAGAGATGAAACTGCGTACAACTCATTGCATTCACATGCATGTTTACAGACCAAGGCCCATACGTGCTCCTTCTCTTCAGACTAAGTCTACAAAACCAGACCTAGACCCCGCGGATGTCCACCTGCAATGCCAAAGCTTACAGCCGAAAGCCCTGGGGGTGCAACTTCACCTGTGACGTGTCTCCAGGTCACTTGAGTGTTCAGAAATGGCTGTGCCACATAGAGTTCTTGAGGAAAGGAAGATTAGAGAAAGAACAGTTCCAAGAACTATCACCCCCAAAACACAATTCAACAAAAGGTCTTTTTGAATGCCACAAGTAAACGCTCTATTTTCTATTTCATCTTTGCAACATACTTCAAGTAGCAGCAGGGATGCACATGGTCCCACCTCACCAATGAGAGCTCTACAATAAAGACCAGCCATACTGAGCTACCATCACAAGATTGCTTGGTTTCTGAGAGATCTTTTCAGCTCGTATTTTTGGAAAGGGAGCATTTAAAATTATATTTTAAGATATCTGAGTCACCCTGGCAAAGCACAGTTTGCAGGCAGAGGCACTATCTTTCATTACACTGACTGACACAACCTAAAAGACTTTAGGGCACACCAGGGATCTGGGTGAAGCGGCAGAAGAACCTTCCATGGACTAGAATAGTACAAGCCTATTAATTTGCCCTGCATCTGTTGGAATACGATAAAATTATACCTCTTCCAGTGTAGGCAGTGGTAACTTAGTTTGAAAGGTGCCTGATAAAGCATCACTAATTGTAAGCCTGCAATATAACAAAGGTGGTACTTCGAAAGCTTAGACGACACTTCCTCCCTAATCTAGGTCTGAAAATTCCCTGTTATTTTAATAAGCTGATTAATCATATCTTATTCCGAGACTTCCGATTTTCTTATAAATCTTAGAAATGGCAAATGTAGGAAATCAGCCTCCTCCAAATTTGTTGTTTAAGACAGTGTTTCAGAGTCTTCTAGCATCAAGGCACCGCTGGGAATGAGGATGCACTTCTGAGAGAGTTAAATAAAGCAGGGTCAATTATCACCGGAATGTTAACTAGAACTCTCTAGGGCAAGGTAAATCAATAGTAAATACAATCTTACTAGAAAAGTGTGCGTCATTTTCCGTTCAGTGTACTGGAGAGCACATCGCTCTGTTCAATTAAGTAAGAATTGTAATAATATCGTGGCACGTAGTAGAAATAGCAGTAGGTGAAGTTTCCTCCATGAACCCAAGGAGTGATGCAATGGCAGCTTGTAAGGATATAATTGTATATTTTGCTAGAATCAAAAATAAAGGTTTTAATGTATTATTAAATTCCTTGCTTCGAGGCAGGCATTTGCACACCTACAATTATTTTAATTGCATGTTCCAGATTTTTTTGTTTTTCAGAATTTTATGACAGAAGCTGACGTTAAAATGAATACCTCGCAACATACTTTCCTGAGTTTCAGTAATAAGTTTTTCTCTTTGGGTAATGGAGCGGTTTGTTCAGTGTGTCATATTTTTAGTTTTATGGAAAGGTTTTGGAAAAAATTGTGCCAAACAAAATATGTGTGGTAACCAGTATGTAAACTACCGTAAATTAAATAAGTCTGGAGAGCAGAAAAGAACAAGTTTGTAAGCTGAAGATTATGCTACAGTCCAGGAAGAGGTGACAGTGGATTCACATGCTGTAGCCCCTGTGAAATTGTGCCTGTTAGACATAGGGCGAAAACGGGCTTTCTTTAGAAGGATATTTGTCATATTTGGAGATGAGCTTAGGAAAGATAAAATATCGTATTTCTGTTTGAAAGAATGACCTTGTGACTATCTGAGAAATTTCACAAAAGAACAAAACAGCATTGAGAAATGATGCTCTTGAGGTTAAGCTGCAAGTAGGGGGTTGTCTATGTGGACTTGGTACCTCCTCAAGGCAGGGTAACATATGGGTTTGCAGCATGTTACTCCACAGTAACTTTTCATATCTGTATTCCTGGTTAGCGGGATGTAGCTTAGCTCACTGTCATGGCAGGATGGTCATGGGAAGGATAAAATCCGTCTGCTCACCACACAGTGCTCTGTGTGATTATCATGGAGAATCTGACACACTACACACATCCCACCTGAGCTCCTGGGAAGGTTTGGTGAAACCTTTTACTATGACTTGGCCTCAGTTCCTGATTCTGCCACTGAATTCTTCCACGATCTGGAGAAAACCAGGCTGCCCTCCCTCTCCAGAGCCTGCTGCTGGGTCCCCCAGATTGACATTTCCCCAGATCTTACCAACAGATAATATCTGTTATCTCCTCTCCATCTGTGGATCACAAGAACTACCAAGACCAGTGCTATTTCAGTGATGCCAGTGGTATTGCTCCTGATTTATAGCAAGCTAAGCGGAATGGGAATCGGGTCAGAGCTCTGGGGGGGTCACACGCATTGCCATTTGCCACCCCTTCCCACTGGGGCAGGAGGCTGGAGAGCAAGTGCTCATATTCTCAGGGCAAGGGCACCTCCTCGAAGAAAAACTATTCATATATACCCAAATCTTGACTTTCATTAAGCTTAATGCATTTGCAGGCAATTGAATTTGATAGAAAGCCTTTCCCAGGTAGTATTTAAGCTCATCAAGAACACTAATCAATGGCTGGTAGTTAAATGCATTCTTAACTTTTTATGTGCATTGTCCTGTGCCATGTGCTGTGATGTCTTTATAACAGGCTCATTAGGGAAAATCACAAAGATTAATAAAAATATAAAGTGAATTGGGCGCAAGGGGTTCCATTAAATAGAGCAGGATTACAGGCAAACGAGGCTCTGCAGTATTTTGAGCTGTAATATTTTAAGTGGATTTTTGCTATGCTCTATTGTTTGTTGGCCTTTTTCTTAGTTCTTCCTTTTACAGTTGTACTGAGCTGATGTAAAATAGGTTGGTCCCAGGGCAAGCCTAGAGTTGGGAGGAGAAAAAACCTCATGTTCCTAAACTGTCATGTTTCTATTCTCCCTCCTGGAAAGAATATGAAACCAGGACTTAAAATAAAAGGCAGAAATTCTAAACAACCCCTTTGACTGTTTTTATCCAAAGGCAGAGTTTACAGCTGAAAAATTCCATTGATCCATCAATATGTTTCTTAAAGAGGAGCGGGAGAGGAGACTGCATTTATTTCAGGAAGATTAGCTCTATTTAAAAACAAACTATCCAGCTCCAGGCTGAGCTCTGCACGCTGACTCTGCCCGTTATGGGATGTCAAAGCTCGGCAGCAGGCGGTTGCACACCAGCCGCCCTTCCAGCGGTGCCAGCACAATCCCTGGGAGACGGAGCCTTTTGGGGTAGCCTGGGGCAAGCCACCGCACCTCCCTCTGCCTCAGTTTCTCAATGTAAAACGAGGAACGATGGCTTCGTCTTCTACCTTTTGTCTTTATTCAAAATGCTACAACACATTACAGCTCTTGCCACGTATTGCACACAGCAGCTAATGTAATGAGGCCAGAACTAGTTTGGAGCCTGTAAATATCAACACAAGTACAATACCAATAACTTATCATTAGAAGCCAAGCGATAAGGACAGTCTGGGAACCTAGGAGTGACTTGCGCCTTGGTCTGGGGTGGAGATCTAAGAATTAACTCTTTCAGCATTAAAATAAACTTATGGTTTTCATTTTCTCTGTTTTTTACAGGAAATCCCCTACACCACCTCTTTGTTTTAGTGAAGCCTTAGCTCATCTTTTCTAGTTCTCCTGACCTGGGAACGAGCTTCAGCAGTCTTTAAGGCACCCAATATTAACACGAAAGTCTGTAATCACATCTTCACAGCTGTTAGAGCCCACAGTGTCACTGGGAGTTTGCATGGCTAAAACAGAATTTGCTGTATAATCCATGTGCTGTGCTGTTCGTGCATGGTAATTATGTTTAACAAAATCCATAAGGAAGGAAGCAGCTTTTAAAACCTGAAGGGAAAGACTTATTATTTTTACTATCCAAAGAAACCTGCTTAAAATAAAACAGTTTCATATTTTATTGATGATCAACAACCACTAAACCATCAGTGGCTCCAAATTTCACAATGCATTTTCTGAGCATCCTTGCTATTTCAGATGGTCAACTATTAATCTCTTCTGGCCAGCAGATACGAAGTTCTATGTTACAGTTATTTTCTCCAAAGAGCAAATCTTTGACTACACTCATAACACAACTAACAGGCCCACATGCTGGGAAGAAGATGGTATAAAGATGCCAGAGTAGAGAATGACCTCAGTTCCTGGCTACGAGCATCCTGCCACTATCGCGCATCCACTCCCAAGTAATCTGTAGAACACAGATGATCTTGTTCCCATGCAGAGAGAGATACAACCACCTTTCCAGTTTGACATAACCTAAGAACCTATAACTTCACTGTTATAATTCCTAGCCCCTTACCCGTGCTTTTTCAGTATTTCATGTGAGTTGTAATTTTGGCGCCTAACTTCGTTCTGTGGTCAGCATCTCTTACGATGTATTACTTCTGAGACATTAAAAGCTGTGAAAAACATGTCCTGCCATAGCAGAGGCAACCTGAGCACAGCCCCCAGCACAAAGAAGACAATGAGTGTAAGAAATAAGTGAAGCAGAGCTTCCACTAACCACTGAGAGTAGGCTTATAAAATAAAAATATAATTGAGATGAAAAGCGAGGCTCTGGGGCAAAATTTGGTGCCCCTGGCCTCAAAAAAGAAACCCAAATAAAAAGCCACAAAAAATCCCCAAACCCCCCCACAAATCCAAATCAGATTCTAGCAGGAGAGTTTCACACATATTCTTTTATATCACTACCAATCTAGCTACATGTCAGAAAAAATAATTTAGACAGCGGAGTCGGGACTAGCTTTGTGGCAAATAACCTGTGCCTAAATGTAGGCCTGACACATGGAAAAACAGATGTTCGTAGGAACTGCTTTATTTTTAGGCCCCATAAGAACTAACTCATCTTGATATCTCAGTTGCATTTACCACTCCGCTTCCACGCCGTGCCTTGCTCCCCAGTGCCTTAACTGCCCACCTCCCAAGCACAACAGGCTTTTGGAGGGGGTGCGGGAAGGCGCGAGGAAAAGAAACAGCCATCAGCAGAGAAGTGGAGCATTCAGCAGGCGACAGCCCGGTGCTCCTGCTTTTGAGGCTGCTCTTGGGACTCTGGCATTGCCCAACAGGAATATTTCTGCTTTGTTTAACACAGTGAAAAAACATCAGTCGACACTGTAATGTTAAGAGCGGTGGATGCGAGTACGACCGATAAACAAACACGTCTTTGTTTTAATAGTGGGGAGTGACTTATCATAGTTAATTATAGGAATTTACAGCTATTTATGTGAACTCAAGAAAGCAGAAAACATTCATTTGTTGGTAGTGTAACTGCTGGGTGGAGGCAGCCCAGATGCATGGAGATGAATGCTAGACTGTATCTTGTTTGTCTTGTTATGCACAACTTTACTATGTAAATTTGAACTTCAGTGAGTAGCTGCTTGGCACATTAGAATGTATAATTACAGGCACACAAAAAAACCCATGGAAAGTGACATTTAAACATCGCTTCTTTGTCACATATCAGTTAAATATAGAAAAAAACATATTTACTTTAATCTGCAGTAGACACTTGGTCTCGCACCTGCTGCTCACACGCAAAATATGTCATTATCACTCAGCGTCCATCCTCTTACACAGAAAAAACAAAGTCACTTTGGTTCAGTTTTGTCTCATTTCAAGCCTCAGAGGAGCTGCACTTACGGAGGAATGTTAAGCAGAAAACAAAACCAAAATAGCGCAGCATCAGCTACAGTTCATTTGCAGGGGAAAAAAAAAAAATGCTACTCTTGTGCGCGTTCAATAATTATCCTAAAACAATTGTGATATGATGGCATGAACTCCAGAAACATTTTTTTCCCTACTTCTCAAGGACCGTGCAATGCTACTGATATACCACTGTCGTCATTAGAAGGCCCATCACTACCGCAGAAAGTGCTTGGCCAACTGCACAGAGCTGGCAGGGCCAAAGACAAGACAAGCACACTGCTGTCAGATAATGCTGCTTACATGTCCTACATACTACTTCTGGACAGGAATTATTGTGAACAATTATTTAAAATATGCAAACCACTAGTTTCTAAAGAGCATCAGAACTTTTGCTCGGAAGGACCTAAAAGCATTCCTGTCTGTGTAAGGACGAGTTTCAACTAGCAATCATCACCATCTAAACCCCTTAGACACACAACTAATTCTCCAGTACCACAGCGGCTACCTGCATCATACTCATCAATGCATTTCTCTTTGGGAGACATCATGGAAGAAGGGAAATTGGTCTTTTACAGAGGGAAGACCAAAGAAGAGAGACATTAAAGGAGGAGTAGATCGTCTGAAGCAGCACAAGCGCAGACCCCCCTGAGCTAGCGCTGACCTAACCTCATCCTCCCTGCGGTGCGGCGACGGGCAGCTGGGACAGCTGATGCTCACAGACACGAGCTGGCTGTGCTCACACGGGGCTATTTTTGAGCTCAGACTCTCATCAGGGCTTGCTGGAAGAGGACTAGATGGCAAGGAGCAGAGGCTGGAGCCAGCTCCGTCCCCACCATGGACTGGACATGCCCCCTGTGACTTGTCCAGGATTGCACCCAAGGAAGCTGCGTAAGGAAAAGAGCTGAACCAGAATTTGCAGGGAAGCACTGAATCACTTTTCTTCCCACAAAAGCAACACTCATATTGGACCAGATCTTGGGGATTTTCCTTTCTCTTAAGTAAGGCCAAGGATTAAAGGAGTGCAAGGACTCGGGATTTAGGATGTTGCAATCTGGATGTTGCAAACTAACATAATTTTGATTTAAACTTTCAAACAACCCTTCTCCCAAACTCAGGTTTCTCCTAACAAATAGTTAATATATAAAACCAAACAACTGAATAGGAACAAGCTTCACATGTTATCTCACCGAACATGGGACATGTCCAGAAACTCCTCAAAATGTCTGCGCAGGATGCAGCCATCTCTGAGGTGGAAGAAGCAAACTGTGCGACTGTCGCATAGCAACAGTATTGAGAAAGAAAAATCTCTGTTTAGTCAAAACTACAGCGGGGGATTTATTGAGTACTCCATTAGTGCTGGAGAATCACACAAGCCAACCAACTTCCCATGGCCACCTCTACCTTTTTCTCATTCTCTTTTCCTAAAGAACCAAAGACAGGTAGCTAAGTTTTTCCCTGAATGGTCCTTGCCTAATAATATCCTGTCTTGTTTTCTTGTTAAAAACCTTTCAGCCGGTTTTATATTACACCTCAAACCTGCACGTCGTGCATTTCAGAAGGAAAAGTGAGCAGCACCTTCTGGGCTACGTTCCCACATTTTTGATCCACTATTTGTTTTGCAGCCATAATGATTATTTGCAGTTAAGAGATCAATGGATGTTCTAAACATATTCCTGTGACATCCGGCGTACAGCTTGCATTCAGTCACAAATGAAAATAACCACACCATGCGTAGGTGTCTGAACAGGTAACGCAAACACCCGAAGCGTAACAGGCCTGAGGAGATACCACAAGGAATACCAATTCAGACGGAAAATGTCCTATGGCATCATTACACTACGCGTCACAAAAATAAGGCAGCAGGATGGAAAGGTTGCAAAACTGCTAGTAAACAACACTACCAGGTGGGATGTTGATGCAGCCTCCTGAAATGGCAAGTGAGGCAAACTGGGTAACCCACAATTAATGTCTCTAAAACCAGCCCCCCTCCTCCAAAAAAACCTACCAACCAGTTGCAGGGAAAGAGAAGAGCGGAGTGAAGGGAGGAAAGGAGGAGAAATGATCAATGCTCTTAGAGATTTTTATAGTCAGATGTATTATAAAACACCAAAGATATATGAAAAGCCTGCATCATGTTGCGGTACTCGTACACATCACATAGGGTGCCTAAACCTTTGTGCTGTTTTTGATTTCTCCGTGTGCTTCATCTTCCATCCATTAATTCCTTTTGAGCCATCTTACACACACCTCCTACTTTAACGAACCTTTACAAAACTCTACTGTTTCTCAGGTCACACTACAATTTGTGAAGAAAAAAAACCACTGTCTGATCTTTTTAGATCTTTCCTTTATAAAATAATACTTATTCCAAAAAGCTTTCTACTGGTTTGGTTAGGTTTTTGTTTTCTCTGTTTCTTTCCTGGGGCAAAAATTATAATTCATCCTGGTACTACTGAGCTCCTCTTTAGCAAGTGCTAAACAACCAGAAATACAGTGGCTACTGGCTAAACTTCAAAAGCCTGGAGTGCAGTCCCAGCATGGAGGCTGCACACACACGTTAAAGAGAGCTGGATGCATTATACATTTGTCTGACTTGAGTATTCACAGCTGAGGAAATCAGGTTGATTGGTTCTGGGTCTTTTGTGAGCTCTGACAGATCCTGATGCACATTTGTCATCCTAGTCATTTTATTTCAACCATAAAGGCGACTTTATTTCCACTTCTTACCTGCCGACTGGGAGGCAGGAGACTGGTTTATTAGGAAACGAAGTAGGCATTAATCAAGTTATTCGCACGACAGAGACAGGGCTTTGTCTATCTGTTATTTCATTTGTTGGGCTATGCCCATGTTTCAACTCAAATATATCCAGCATCCAAACGCAAGTGCAGCCTGACCTCCACATCTGAAGGAAAAACACAAGAAAGCTTCACCTTTCTTTACCTCTCAGCACTGGCCAGAACGGGTGCCTACATGCAGTATTAATAGGCCAGCCCAGTTAAGAACTCCCCAACAGACCCTGCTACCATCTTTATTAGTTGCCTACTGGCCCCACGCTGCCTTCAGCACGTTGGCTGGTGAGCACACATAGATGAAAGCCTTTCCCCGTTTTCCCACCTGCCTACCTTCTGCAGAAGCAGGGACACAGGTGAAACTCTGTACGCCCAGATGACAGGACTCCCCCGGCACCCACGCAGCTCCTTACTCGACCTTCCCACAGCCAAAGCTCAATGTTTTCATGCCCAGAACAATTTGGCAGAATCGTAGGTCACCTTTCACATCTTCCTGATATGCACGCACAAATCTGAAACTTCCCTTTTGAGGAGAAGCTGAGTTGTTTGTTTTTACAATGGTCTCCTGCCTGCGTCAGTGTATGACATTTTAAGGGGTGAGAGTACCCATTTAGGTCACCCCCAGACTGGACTGTGATTTTTTATTCTCAACGTAACCTGAACCAACACGTCCTGCTCATTTTCTGATCGTGTCCAGATTGCTTCTCTCCCAAGAATGGGGTGCTTCATGATTTCTGACACTGAGTCAGAAGCAACTAAATCGTTTGACAGTTTGCCTTTGAACAACAGGAACGGGAATTGATTACGGCTAAGCGAAGCTGTCAGACCACAATTTACTAAGACAAAGTCATCTACATCACCTAACTCCTTCTAGTGTTTTGAAATTTGCAGACATGTTACTAGTGAGCACGTATCGATTACCGTTCCCTGAACGTGGCAGAGAGGATTTCCCTACTGAGTGGCTAAATGATGTGTATGTTGAAACAGATCTAATTGAATGCAAGTATGTTATCGGTAATTTTATTCAGAATTCCCACATGAGACAAATCACACCCATTACTGAGAAGTACAGCTCTTGGAAGGGGGCCCAAAAGTGTATCTGAAGTTGAAGGCATCGGAAAAATATAGGGCAGGGGGGATGGCAGGAAAACTGTGAATTGCTCAGGAGCACTGCAGGGAGAAAAGAAAGGGTTTCTTCTTATATAACTGGAGCCACTTCAAAATTGGGGGTCCAGTCTCCTGCTTTACATACGGATAGACACCTTTTTTTAACTATCTGAAGATGGAATGAACTCTCCAAGGAAGGAAAAGCTAAAGAACAAATTAGAATAAATCTTAAAATAAGGCAAGATGATTCTGCTCTGTGGCATGAGCCTATCCTGGGATCTTCCTTATTTTCCTTTCCTCTTGCAAAACATTTCAGAAGATACAGAGCAAAATAGGTGCGGAATCACGGGGTAGGGCTTATACAGTGATGTATACAGGTATGGTCTGTGATACAACAGTTTGGCTGTTTTGACAATGCATATACGACACCCTGAAACATGAATATTTACAAAGCAACAGCTCCTAATTTTGCAAAGGTCTCCAAGTGTGTGGCAAACACTACATTGAGCTTGCACGAAGAGAGTAAAATCTAGAAGACAATTAATATGGTTTGCCCTTCACTCAGAGTGCAAATGGTATCGTCACTGATGTTAACAGAAATTGCACACGCACATTTACAAGCGAGAGTAGTTTGGAATGCCCCCAAACCAATATTAGGAGTGAAAACACCGTCCCAAAGAAACACACAAGCTGTTAATTTGAATCCTGATTCATCTGACAACCACTGAATTTTCAGTGAAATGCCATGTTCAACATGCAAGAGAAGCACCTTGTGAAACTGCATTTATGACCAAAGCAAATCCTCTGAGTGCTTACCAGTGGTGTAAAGCAGTGTGCAGGGCTGCTCCCGCTTCCCTCTGCGTGGAGTAATATCACATGACAGAACCTCTACTGCACGAAATGGCAAGCTGGGGAAAATAGATAAGGAAAGCATTGGTATTGAAATACACAAAGAACAGCAGATACTCTTTATTGTGTAACGCATTAAATTATAGTGGATGGTGTAAGTAATTCGTAAGCGTCACTCAAGTATAAAAAAAAAAGCACTCAAAGGAAAAAGTTTGCAAAATTCGTGAAACCTTTCCTCCCCTAGTTTCTGAATCCCCCCTTTTGAGAGATCCTCAGGGTACAGATGGGAACATGCAGATTTTTAAGTTGGAGTATGCACATTTCACAAGCTCAGTAAAATCACAAAGCGCGTTACAAAATCCAGACATCAAAATGGCAGGAAAGAAAGACAAGATTCAAACTGACGCTGAAAACGTAGCCCGATTTCTCCCCCATCCCAGGCCACCAAAGAAGCCCCTTTGTTTCATGAGAGGGGAATGGCTCCTGGAATCACAATTCTGCACCTGCTGTCTTGTACTGAGGGCAGGCTTGCTTGTGCTGCTCCAGCACCAACTCTGTGCATCACCCGGCTTCACACCTCACAAAACACTTGGATGGGACATGTGTGGGACTTCTGTGAGGATTACATATCAAACAGACTTTATTAAATACCACTGGCTGAAAATTATGAATGCCAGTTATGAGCAGACATCCTCTCCTGTTCCTTTACTGGATGGCAGATGTCCATACCTGATTTCCTCAGAAAACTAAGAAATGTCGTAACAACATGGATGCCTACTGAATTGCCAAATGGCCCAAGGTCACTGCAAATCAATAAAGAAACTCACTTATGTCCAGCGAATTACACGTATAAAGATTTCCAAGTCTAAGTTCCAAGCTGGTCAAGCCCAATAAATTATTCACCTTTTCATTCACCTTCAAAGTTGGAGATAAATACACCACAGGAGGACTGTGTTGTACTCAGATGCAGATATATCCCTTCAGTGAGGGCGTATCAACAGATATTTTCAGCTCAGAGATGATAATCCCTAAAATTTAAGTCTAAAATATCTTTCCTACCCTGTATGAAATCTCAGCTTACCTGCACTTGCCAAAGTCATAGTGAACAACCCCACCTAATGCCCGGTTCTTGTACCTTTCCTCAAGGAATGTAATTTTGCTAACAACCTCTCCTTAGCATCTTCTCTTCGATAAGCTAGTGAAGCCCAAGCACTTGCACCCAACAACTTAGCCTACCGGTCTTAAAAAAAGAATCAGATGATCAGGACCGGGACCTGCTAAGCTCCCACAAAGGTTTGCATTTGCTCCCTACGCAGATGCTCAGCAGAGGTTCCCATGCTTTGAGCTGTGGGCGTCAGAGGACACAGTCGGTAGCTGCTGGCTGTCACAGTCCGCTCAAGGTGAAAGCTCATTAGCTACGACACAGGCTCCTAACTAGAAGCTGGTTTCCAAAAGCATTCAGCTTCGTGTAAGTGGCCCTGGATAACCGGCCAGAACCAGCTGCCATGTCACACAAGGCCCGTCGGTTGTGTTCGGACACAGCAGCAGATTTCTGTCAAAAGCCCTGGCTCGGTGTGATTGCGGCACAGCTGAGAACTGGCAGGTCCCCCGCATCTCACTACCTAACATCCCAGCCGTTTTGAGCACTTGGATGTCTAAACATTAATTTTGTGTTGAAAGAGGAGCCAAATATTTAATACATCATCCACCAGCTGGCTTGGTGGACCTGAATACCATTGCTTGATCTCTGCTGTGGTGGTCAAGAGGTCTGGGGCGGGTGGGACGCCAGCCCCTGGCACAGGGTGGGCCAGCTGGGGAGGAAGGAGCTCCTGAGCCTGAGCAGTGGGGTCCCAGAGAGTCACATTAGCCCTCCCAAACTGCACGCCGAGACTCTCCTGATGACATTGGGGATTTTAGCCCAACTTAAAACAACAGGAGAGCTGACCCAAGAAAGCCTGCGAGTTGCTCATCCTGCTCCCCGCAGAGTTCACCACATCAGGCTTCGAGTTGCCAGGTATGTACGCGAAGGGAGCCCACAGGCAGTTTTTGCTTGCTTGGCCAGCATCAGACTTTAGCTTTCATTGACCTTGACAGCAATACACAGAAACTACTTTCACATGAATGAACTATTCTTGAATAATTTCACCAAATATTTTAAGATCCAAGACGTCTGCTTTGAAATACTAACCTTTACCTATCCTCCTTTTATCTTCGCAAACCAGTAAGAGGAGTCCTGCCAAGGCTGTAACCGTTTGGCTCATGATGAGTTCCTCGATAGGCTCCTTATAATATTTCAGCGCACCACAGGCCTCTCGCTAATCATTGCGATGAACGAGCTTGAGTGGCTGCCTGGAGTGAGCTTTAGGAGGACTCGAACCCTCCAGAGAACAAAATTATAAAAAGAACATGGGCACCCATGGCCAAATCACTACAGCGTGAGGGAGAAACATTTTATTTTGTTTTAGTTGGTTTCTTTTGAAGTTGTAACCTCTCAAAAGTGAAACCTAAAAGCCATATCTTTCATGTTTTTTGCATTTCTCCCCACATCATTCTGTCTGGTAACTGCCTTGATGTCTCCTTTAACTGTCCTGGACACATTTGATTTCCACACATTGATTTTTTTTCTGAACTTAATTTGTATCAGATTTTTTTCCCTTGTCCAACTTACGAAATACCTTTTTCTTGCTGCCAGCTGCTACTGAATTTCTTTCCTTCTCAGATTTTATGTACAGTCTGACTACTCTGCTGGATGAACGCAACAATAAACCTCTTCCCTTGGATCCCATTTGGAGTTTGGATTCCTAGTCCAACATCCCCTAGCATAAAATGCTCAATGCTACAACAGTTCACTTATTTTTCATGGCACAATTATTACCATAACTCTGCCAAAATGAGTATCAATGCCAAACCATAGCTTTCTTTTCCTATTGCCATCCGTTTGCGTGACTTTGTGCACTCTTCTTGTGAGCAGCCCAGTGAGCAAGGCTGCTGGCAAGAAACGGGCTACATGACAATGTCTGCAGAGAGCGAGCCCTGCGTGTGCAGCGGTGCCACACTCCCAGCTCGTGATGCAGCTCTCCAATCTAAACACATTAAACCCGTCGACATTTTCAATCGGGAGTAACAAACCTCTCAGTACCTGCTTCTGAATATAGGAAGGCAGGAAAATTAAGCAAGAAGCCTGTTCTGCCACACTCACTCAGGTCATTACTGTTGCTGCTTTTGATGTCAGTGGGACCATCCACAGCTTTTCGCCATGCCACACATCCTCCTCAAGGGTGCCTGACACGCTACCCCTTCGAAATAACCAGAAGGCAGAAGTTGGACAAGTTCAATTCCTCTGGTGGTCCTCAGTTATCTGTGAAGATTGGGACTATCCAGAACTACACAACAAAGCAACAAAGAAGCATCAAATTGCGTCAAACTTGCAGCTGTATCACCAGTGAACATCTCAGTCCCAAGACTAGTTCAGAGCCTGGAAGTGTGTGTGTAGGGCCCCACAGGTGATGACCTAAACATTCAGTGGCAGGAGCAGTCACTCCTTTCACCACTTTACACTGTTATGATCTGCATTTATTATCCGAATTAGGATGAACTTCTTTAGATTTATTTGTTTGTGGGTTGTGGGGTGGGTTGGGGTTTTTTGCCCTGAAAAGAAAGCCTAACAATAAATAGAAAAACAAGGAGGTTTGGTCTTATTTTCCTTAATTTTCCAGGCTCTTTGTTTCTGCCTGCATTTGGTGGGCCGGCAACAAGGTCAGGTTCCCAAAAGAACAAAAATTTTCCTTGAGTCATAGTTGGGTTACTGTAGAGAACGCTGAAATTGGGCTCCAAAGGGTTTGTTTAGAGTTTTTCCCTCTGCTTTGTGACATTCAAGCTACAAGCAAGTTTGGCATGAGCATCTGTAGTCCCTACTACAAACAAGCCAGACCAGAGGGAGGCGGCGACTGCACCACTGTGCTTCACACACGTGTAAATGCAAGCGTTACACTGGGTCACAGAAGACAGAATTAGTAAATATGCTGTAGCCCAGTGGTTGGGAGACGCAATTAGATACCTGTTTTGAACATAAAATACTATCCATTTTGTTTGCAGAGCTTTCTGTATGGTTCCCTTGAGAAAAGAAGACACTAGAGCAAAGCCTTAAAGCTTTTCACACTTTCACGGATGCCCAAACCCGCATTATTTTACTCAGCCTGAGCTGAGGCCTTCCTGGTAGGCGTTATCACCCACCGGCCCCCTCTCACCAGTTAATGACCCAAGAAAGCCCCATCCCACAGCAGATGACATACAGTGCAAATAGCCAGGGCTATTAGGAGGAATTTCACCAGAAATGAGTGTTGGTTTTGTTGCACAGACTGAGTCACATTACTAACTTGCCAATCAGATTTCAAACAAAACACAATTCACGGCAGCCCGAGTCAAGAGTTTTCATTCTTTCTGTCCAAAAGACAGGGCTGACTTTCCAGCGACCAGACAGCAATCCCTACACATGCAAGCACTTGTTCAATACCTCTCCCATTAGCAGTCTGGTCCCATTAAGTCTAATCACACAAACTGGTACCGTCCGAAGTTGAGTTCAGAACTTGACCCCAACTCTGTATCTGCACATAGATGATGTCAAGTATCTTAAATCTTCCACTCTGGGTCTAGGATCTGGTTTAAAGTAACTTTTGCTCTATTGATAGACAAGGCTAAACTCCAACGTACCAATGCTTCCTGTTACAAATCGACTGAATAGTTCAGGTTTCCAAGGGTAAGATTTGACAAAAGCTGGAGCAGAACCTTGGAAACTGTGTGGATAACGCCATTCGTATAAATGCAGGCATGGCACTTTCTCCTTTTTTGCCTACAGTAGCAATATGCAAATTCATAATCAATAATTTCTCAGGCCATCAGAAAATGGACGATCAAAACCATGTAAGACCCACACAAGTAACCGGAGTCCTGAGGTGCTTTTATGCAAATATTCCAGCCAACTTCAAACACTTAGGAGGCCCACAACAAACCTCACCCTCAGAAACACCTCTGATTTCCTTTTTGCAATAAGTATTTCATTTAACAAAAGTTAACAGATTTAAGCATTATTTTTGGCTACAGACGTTGCAATACATTGAAAAAATCATGGAATTTCAGAGCTGAAAGGGACCTCTAGAGATTATCTAGTCCAGCTCCCCTGATAAAGCAGGATTGCCCAGAGCACATGTAGAAACAATAATAAACTATCGATACTATATATTGTTACTAAATATTGTTACTACTCAGTAGTAAAAAGTAGAAAGGTATTATAATTTAGACAGTGCCTAAGGTCCTCTCATGGCAGTAGACCCTACCTGGGCAAATCTTAACTGACATCTGTCCATTTAACATTCTTTTGAACAAAGGATACTCTTATTCAGACCATAGTTATTGAGACAGGTCTTGTGTTTTAATTTCACACCCTGCCTTAATAACAAATTAACTTGAAAGCATAGATAACCTTTTGTTAAATTCAGGTTGCTCTGGGCTTGCAATCTTTATTTCCAATAGAAAATTATAGAGCCAGGTTTGCACTGTACCTATGAGCAAACAATAAAACATAGGAACAAATTCACTGGAACTGTGTTTTTTTCTGGTGAGCACCAACACGATCAACTCTTACTCATATGGCCTGAAAGCAAGCCCAACAGAAAGGGCCCTGGATCAGGCTCACAAATATTTGCAGAAAGCCAATTTAAACTCTCCAAAGTACTTATGGGTAGGAAAAGTGCCAAACTGAATTGTTGAAATTATCCTTTCCGCAATGTGAAGAGTGGCCCCTTTCCCCGAGGCCCAAATGTTGCTCCGCTGGGGGACTTACATATGTTCACGTGCACAGCGGATTGCCCTTATCTCCACAGCTGTGGTTAGCTCTCCTCCAGATCTCAAAGGCAGCAAGTATGCTACCACACATGACTTGGGACACCTCCAGTTCCTGACTTGAACACTCCCAATACAGCCCTCGAGGTGACCACACCAGGAAGACTCTGCTCACTCCACCACTAAGACCCCGTGGAAGGAGAGAGGCACAAAGTAGTCATCAGAACCTATTTCAGTCTTCATCCAAATGTGAAAATAAGCAACAGTAAGTTCTAAAGACACTGTTCATTTGCTGCGCGATGCGGCTTTGATGGTCTGCGGTCAGGCTATGGCCACGGACTTCTGAAAATGCCCTTCTCACAGCCCAGCTGTGCCTATTCATCATCTTCTGCTTCATGGGTATTTTAATCCGACGGGCGGGGGGGACCTAGACTTTCGTGAGTACTAGGAATGTTATGTAAAGAGAAATCTCACTGTTTCCACTGTGAAATTTTGCCTCAGGCAACTCATGAATGTTCCAGGGAAGATATTCACCATTTTCAGCAAAACAGCTGACAGATCCATCTGCTGCTCTTGGTGATATTGGGTGCAATTTTCAAGTGTCTCAGTAACATACGCTCCTACAGTCCCAGGGAAAAGCCAAGTTCCCCCTGCATGACAATTGCAAAGGAGGGGGAGACAATAAACTTTTGTTCTGATTTTTTAAATTTTAAGGATAAATTGCTTTTAAAATACCTCAAAACCAATTAGGGTGAAGTTTGGAGAAATTGGTTTTATACAGTTGCAATCAGTTTCACAAGAAACACAGATGCTCAAGAGGGAAATTTCAGGAGCACTTAGTCTAGAAAACTTAGCATTTATTTTATCCAGAAAAATATCCACAGAATTTGATTTGCCCTCCAATTTCAATATGGAAACTTTTTTATCTTAACACTTTCTCAACAGTAAAAATTTAGATACTTTGCAATATTCTATGAAAGCCAGGTGGATAATGTTTTCAGGTTTTCAGGTAGTTGTTTTTAATGAAAAAGTAATAATGCTTCTTTTGATATTAAAAAAATTAAACATTTCAATTTGAAATTTATTTTCACTGTATGGAAACAAGATTTGAAGATCAAATGCTAAATTTGAGTTTGATTACATGGTTTAGCTGAATCCATATTAGCTTTCTTCCTTCAGATTTTGATTTGCTGAAGAACCAAATTTCTCTTATTTCGAAACATTTTCACCTTAATTTTTCAGAATGACTCTGAATTCAAAGTGAGTCACAAATGTATGGGTCAGGGAATTTTGAGTGTGCTCTGCCATGAACGTGTGAAACAGAAGGACTTGAATCCTGCCCTATGGAAAAGCTCACTGTAAAGGTACCTGCATGGTAGCTGCACCGGCAGCCACAGCACTCACAGGCACAATCACACACACAGGGTTAGCTGCCAGCAACCCCAGTTGCCAGACCTCCTGCAGATGGGGTATGAGGGACGTAGCTTCCATTTAACCCATAGGGGAACACACCACCGCATCTGAAAGGGAGCCCCAAAGCGGGCAGCCTTTCTCTATGCTTTGTGCCAGGCTAATAAAATAAATATTGACACAATTTGTTTCATCTTGGTCACTACGACTTTGGTCCTCTTGGCCTGTATCAGCAGCCAGGGACTAGGAAACTGACGCATCTGATGGTCTCTGCTCCTCTTATTCAGCCTTATTAGAAGAGCAAGAAACAAAGGAAAAAAAAAATAGCCCACCGGACCTCATGCTTGGCAGCTGCCAGCCTCTCCTGAACTGCCACGGCAGCTTTCATCTGTCTACGAACTCTGCACGACTGCTGGGGGAAGAGATGGTGACAGAGCAACAACAGAAAAATCACACACACAGAACCGTGTTCAGCGGTGCCAAATCCGACTCTCCCAGCGCTGGTTAAAAAGGCAAAGTTTCTCAGGCTTCCCTGTAAGGTCACAGCTGGTACTTCTATGAATCTTCTTATTACATGGGAACGAGGCAGAGGTTCATAGAGAGAGACAGATGGCGAGCAGCAATGTTACTTATCCTAATGTGCATGTGAGACAAAGAGCTTTTTGGCATACCTCTCGATCCACGCGCCATGTCGGGCAGCGGATCCCCGCCAAGTGTTTGTTCCCCTCCACTTTTTATTCCTCCCCTCAGCAAGTCCAATCCTACTTGTCTTCGGTGTTTACATGAATCACACTAGATGTTTTCCAGAGATTTTAGGCCCTGATGAGCAAAGCCAGCAAAAAACAACAGCAACAAACAAACAAGCCGACCCAAGCCAAGCTTGCCCACCGCCGCGCATTTGCATCCACGTAGGCCACCCCCTCCGGCTGCCAAACCATGAGAGTGGTGGCAAGAGTGGGAAGGGGCAGCCCCGGGGCTCGGGTTGTAAATGTGCGTATTAATCACGCTGAAAATACAAACTGTGGCTGGGATTTTCAGGTGGGAAGAGCAAGGGATCTTCATGTTGGAGGGAGGGGGGGATATTTATAGTGGCTCAAGCCAGGACTTCAACTGTGGGAATCAGGAGCGGGGAAAGAGAAGGTAAAAATGTAGTTTGCATATCGGTTGAGTGTAGCTTAAAATATGAGGGAAGGGCAGACTTTGATCTCTGTGGTATAAGGCTATCGCTGGGAGAACCTCACTCATTCCAGTTGAATTATTCTTGGTTTTCAGCAGCAATGGAGAGGAGAATCTGCCCTCCTGAGCCCAACCTCCTTATCCTGCTGCAAATGGCAAAATTCACACAGCACTTCCACTGCCATCGCAGTGGAAATGCATCTGGAGTTAACGTTGAAATCATGTGAGCAGGATCTTCCAGGAACGATCTTGCAGAACCAGAGGCAGTACTTCTAGGAGAGGATAAGACCAGACAGGGCTCCATCACATGGCAATTGCTCTTTCAGACCACCTGCCAAGGATGCAAGCTCTTCAGTCAGGCAACTAACTCTTTATAACCAGGCTGTCTGTAGGGAAACCCATCCTACCTCCCGGAAACGTGATAGCCAAAAATGTAAAGAGAGCTCCTCAAACTGGCACTCAGATGGTGGAAGGAGGAGGAGCTGGATTGGGAACTGGCAAGTTGAAGCGAGAACATGAAGGGAATTGCTTGTTCAGAGTATTTTAGCTTGGGGTTCTGTAGGAAGGCAAATGAAAAGGCAGATCATGATTCGCAGCTTACGCAGGACTTTGAGCAACTCCTGACTGGCACTCCATGGTGAAGGGAGAGAAGACAAGATGAAAGTACAGCTCTTTTTTCTTTTTTTAAATTATCACTAAAACAGTCCCACTTTAATTCCTCACCAGAGCAGCCTATCCCATTCACTTTAATACAAATTCAATTTAACCATAACTTAAAAGTAACTTGAATCTTTCTTCCAAACAAACCAAAGAAGATTGAATATGTTGGAAATATGACAGACTGATAGCACAGGAACTTAAAAGCCTACAGCAAAAAGAGTTTATGATCAACCCCATAAAAGCTCTACTAATGCACACACATTTATCTATACATTGAGAAACCCACGTTGATTTTTGATCAGTGTGTTTTTGCAGCTTCAGCAAAGGGATGCTCTGGATCTCAAGCTTTAATGGCATCTCAGCCTCTGACATCACTCTGCCCGCGGTCTGCATCATACAGGCCTGGCAATCACAATGGTTCTTCCTGAGCAAAATATCACCATCCATGCTCAGTTGCAATGGTGTTGACTTCCTGACATGTGAAACCAAGGAACGGGGCTCCTTCCTGGACCAAGCTTACACAAACTCACTGGCACTGATGAGCTACCACAAACCTAGAGACAGTGGTCTAAGTAGTAACTTCAGATTAATAAGTATCATTTCACTCAGGACTAGGTACATGGCAGCCCCACAGGTATTAACATTCCCGTGACTTACAATCAAAAGGAGAAAAGGCGGCACATACGCATGCATCCACATATGTTCCAAAAAAACACTGAAAATATTTGACAAACTTTTGTGCTTACTATTTACTTGTGATTTTTGTAACAGCCACTAAGGAGGAGGAAAATAACATTTCTTTTGGCATCATTTTGGTTTCCTTCATGTTTGTAAGCAACTCCCACTGTCTCCACTACAAAAGACAACACTGCTTCTTCTGGGTGTCCCACAACACTACATGGCCAGCTTCCAGCTCCCACTACAACACGTGGGAGTTTCCCTATTGACTTCAGTGGGAAATATGAGCAATCAGCACCTCAGAAAACTAATTAACTTCCATGAGTCATCTGAGCTTTGGCCTAAGCTGACTTGTCCAACGTCAGGGGCAGCAGTCTGTTGGCACCGACTTTAAAATTCAAAGGGCCACTTCCACCTCTTGATATAATTTCAACTAAGACCTGCTGTAGCCAAGTGCTCCAGGATTGGAGAGTCCCTGAAGTTTATGGGGCTGCTAACAGGTTTACAGCTATACTCTTTCTTCAGCATCTTGCTGGAACGGGTCCCAGGTTCTGCTGCAGTAAACCAGGGCACTGGATTCATGATAGCACACCATCCCTGCAACCTTGCCAAACCCAAGCACAGCCCCAAGTCAGGTCTTCGGCCAACAAAGATAAACACAGCCATCTGAGCTATTGTATGCACAAGTCCTCTGGACGTAAGTACGTTGTGTGGTAGGATTTGAAGTTGCAGACTTTCCACGTGCACAGCAGCCGGGCTGCAGCCGTGGATCCAGCCAGGATTTCGGGCAGAGCGACTCTGCAGGCAGGTACCAGCTCCACTGCTCACAGGCAACAGGCAATGCGTTGTGCTGGAGATGTGCCGCAGAGTCAACTCCTGCCCGGAGAGTCCTGGCCAGAGGCGCAGCTGGAGTGCACCAACCCGGACCAGCACTATAATAACCTCTGACGCCAACACCACACTTTACACAGATGTTGTCACGAACAAAGTATGAAACAAAAGGTAATAGGTTAAATACAGTTTGTTCCCCTCGATGATAGGAGTACAGACTGCAGGGGGTATTGCTTGGAAAAGGTGCCCATTATTGCACCTTCCATCAGCGGAGCAAATAGGTTGATATTTATATACCTAACCCAGAGGACATTTTCACCAGATAATTTTAATAAAAGGCTGAATTTGGAGGCTAAACATTCATAATATTCCAATGTGCCTTATACTTCTGCTCAGTATTGATTTCCTAAACTGCACTGAACACAGACACTGCATTTCCAGTACAAATATTCAAACTTGCACCTGGATTTTTGCACCTCTTTTAAACATTGCAAATAGTTGTAATAACAACAACACTGGCAACAAAAGTGTATTAATATTCTCCAAACTAAAGAACTATAAGAAAAAAACCCCACAGTGAGCTGAACCGGCATTCATTATTTTAGTTGTTTCATATCTTTAAATGATTCTGGTAAATCGATAAAGCTCTGCAAAGTGGCTGTTGTCTGCTGATTTCTAACTCTAGTCAGTGGCATCCACTCTTTAGTGCACCACACACTTGCTGTGTAGCCATTAGATGAAAGCACTATCACCTGTCAAACAAACTGCTAGAACTGTGATAAATTAATGATCAAATAGTACAGTCTGATGTACAGTAGCAGTGCCGAGGCTAGTTACAACCAGGCCTCATGCTTTAAAAATGTAGCTGACATTAAAAAAAAATCAGCCATTAAAGAAAAATGTCACACAGCTTTTCAAAAAAATATCTATTTAAAAAATGACCACATACTGATATTCCAGGATTTGGGGGTTTACTTAAAAAAAAAAAAAAAGTAGTGAATGTTACAGTAAAACCTTTCTGTGTACTATGAATTTTCAAGGCAAGCAACAATGTGCAGCTAAGCAGAGAGGATGTTTGTATTTTTTTGGTAAGCAGCGCTGTGTACAAATCTGTACCTCAGAGGAATCCTCTGGTGTGTCACGGACAGAACTCTTGTTTGCAAGGGAAATGTCCCGAGTTCTTTTTTTCCCCATAATGCTTTTGATTTTTGACATCACGGGTAAAATATTTCAAGGGAGCTCCGTATCACTTCTAAATATAAACAATACAAAATAAGCCTTTGCTTTTGAAGCACTTGACATCCTTTGAGCTTTGAATTTCAACTCCTAATAACTCTTGATGCTCACTGCATTAATGTATAAAGTCCTTTTTGTGAGCTAGAAATGGTTCCTCATGTCCCTCCTGCCATTGGCTTTATGAGCTTAATTTATTCTTTTTAATATAAAATCTCATTACCTGAACATGACACCACCACTTCCATTTTATCTTTGATATAAGAACAGAGAGAAACCAAAATCAAACCCTTAAATAAAGTCTGTAATCATCCCTCACTTTCTCTTGCTTTTCAAATTTCTAAACAAAATTAAGTAAAAATACCTTCCAGGGCACACTAAGAAATGTAAAGAGTGGGGGGAAAAAAGGAAAATTACTTTATAGTGAACTAACAAGGGACATAATTACTTACACAAGCAGCATATCTTCTTCTTGATGATATTCCTTCATGTTTATTTTGCTATATTTGTGAAAGATGGGGAGGAGTGCCTAGGAAGAACGGATATTCTGGAAGCTTGATCTATTCAAATAAGTCCCGAACAAAGAGTTACTTAACCTTAGGCAAAACACTTTTTCTAAACTTTACTTTCGCATAAGACACTTAACAGACTTTAAAACATATATTAATGGATTGTCTTAATTCTTTAAGAAGCAAATAATTAAGAAAAAGCCACCTCTGAGGTAATTCATAGAGACTGAGGATTAAGTTAGGACTTCTTGAGTCCCGATTTGAACAGAAAATTGGAGTGATCAGTGTATTAGCACATGAAAGCATCAGTTCCACGCACTAATGGCAGTTCCTTTATGTTGTTGTTGTTAGAGATGTGACTTAAGCATTGACTTAAATTATGAATTTGGCAGGGATCAAACTCCATGATCTAATTATGTCTTATGGCTTTCGCTGAGACTTTTGAGGTAGCTGGTTGTAAAGATAAGGACTTTTTCATGAGGAACATGATTTTCATCAGAATCCTCATCCTAGATCCTGCAGGATCTTTACGTTCTGCGCACTTACCAGGAAACCTTCACCCAACAAATAAAGGCTTACATCCCTGGAAGACTATATTTTTAACTATGAAATGCCAACTACTCCCTCAGAGAGCCTAAGACTTGTAAATATTTTAACTCCTACGCTGTGCCTTTTTCCTCTGATACCAACAATAATCAGGACTGTGCTCATCTGAGGCTACCATGCTGCATCTATTGCTGGGAGCATCAATTAGAATGAGAGAGAAAACTACGATTCAGTTTGTGTTGCTAACGCTTAATTTCAGATGGCCTATGACAATCCCTTTTCCTACGCGAGTATCACTCAACGCTTTGGGATTTAAGTGTGTTTTAAAACCATTACGATTTCAAACATTTTGTATATTACCAATAAGAAGCTGGATTTTGCTCTCGCACCAAGGGAAGAATAGATGAATCCCACTGAAAATTAGTGCAAATGGATAGGTGAGAATTAGGCTCCGTGAACTCACTATCCAATCGCATTGGGAAAAGAAGAAAGCTTGCTAAGGGGGATGAGAAACTGATATGCTGTTGAGTATAGATTGGATACATTGATTCCGATGTACAGGCACATAGCACAGTAATTATACAAAAGGGTACAATGCTGGTGAATGAAACCATCTGAGATGACTTGAGCTCATTTTGTCATTTATCCTTTGTTTACTTTTCCAGTATTCCTAAGTACTCTTACATTTAATTAAACATACTCATAACATGCCTTCAATTAGATAAATAATGCAGCTGCTTCCTCTGTCATATAAGGATGAAGAATTCAAGATAATGCAATATTTATTTTAATTCTAGTTCTCTATCAGACACTTTACGCTGCAAGGTCTATCAGTGGTATTTCCAATCTATATAGATACTAAAAGAAGTAAATACCTCATTTTCTACTTAACTATGATAATCCGTTTGTGTTAAAATTTTTGGCAGCCCAGGTAAGGGCAAATTGAAAGCAGCTTTAGAAAAATGCCTTATTAATAGACTCCACAGTGATGAAATGCTTCAAGATAAATACCACAGATAGTAAAAGCTAGCTTAAACCACTGATTTGAAACTCTTACAGAAGGCTGATGGTTTTTTAAATAAGCAGCAATTAGTCTGAAGTAATCCATTTATCTCCTCTGCAAGTGACTGAAATAAAGAGAAATTAGATAAAACTACATGCAGAGAAACAACTAAATGATAACAGGAATGCAATCAGATAGCACTGAGCAAAAATTTTAAAGGCAGGGCAATAATACATAGTTCATTTGCTTATTGGAGGCTTTGATTCATTCCCTGTGGTAATTGTAAAATTTAATAATATCTGTATACTTACAGTGTTCTGAAAGAAGCACTACCATTACACATTGTTATCCCTGTAGGTTGGATGACAAATGCCTGGGGCGATACTACCATCAAAGCATGTGACATACCCAACATGGATCTTCTAATCTTCATAGGGACGACAACTGTCAGTTTTAAAGTGCATGGCAAATGAAGCGGGCATAAGAAAGGAAACTTCTAATTTTGGGGGGATGCTAGCGGTAGAGACTGTTTAAGTCTATACTGCGCTTTAAAATTGCAGTAGCAAAACCCAGGTAATTCACTTGAACAGTTGTATAGATTTCTTAATGCTTAAAAAGTGCTGTCCAGGCTGGGAATAACCACCGGTTCCTCCGAGAACTCATACTCTCTTAGCTAATATATACAGCTAATACACTCTATAGCTTATATGTGAAAAATAGATCAATGACTGCCAAAGGAAGAGACGTACTATTCCAGCAAACAGCTCTGCTTAAAGCCTTGTGCTTTCTTCTTTTTTTTTTTTTTTTTCTGATGGTAACTAATACTTTTTAAGCCCTGCAAATGAAATAAAGAATCAGGAGTCTGTTGATTTCCATTTCCATTTTGTTGCTCATGTAATTTTAAGCACTAGCCCTTGTCCGATTCTCTTTGCTTCCCTGCGTTACAGAATGTGGCCCAGACGGTGCAGATCACCCACCCCGGTAGTTTGAACAGGATTGTCACTTTAATGTTCAACATGGAGTTTTCTTCTTAACATTTTTTTTCAGTATAGCAAGACTCAGTACTGAGAGACACCTTTTGTTACGTATATACGAACAAAAGCAGTCAGAACAGATTTAGTACACTGGGCAAGGGAACGAGGAGTTGACAACAGTTAATAGATAAGATGCTCTATACTAGATTTAATCTTCTCTTAAATTTTGCCTTCCTGGGACTGCATAATACATTGGTCAGACAGATCAGTGTCATATGCTTTCAGGTGAAAAAGCCAGTGCAGAATCTAGATAAAAACAAACAAAAAAACCTTAACTCCCCCCAGACCATGATTTCAAGACGTGTTTTATTCTAAGAGCTTCCAAAATAACCGACTGGCATTTTCCCATGGCAGGATAATTGTGTAAATACAGATTTCACGCAGAGTCTGTAAGCCGTTTTTTCTATGACTAGTGCAGGGAAACTGTAGTTCAGGAAAGAGGATCATGGACTAATGAAATTAGAGCAGTTAATGATACCTGAAAACACAAGCTATTTTGATGCCATTAAGTGGCACTAGAATCACCAGTCAAATCTATACATCCAGCAACCTTTCCCTATATATTACACTAAAACCAGTGGGCTTGTTACACCCATTTAGATTCCTTCCACTGGTTTCAGTAATATAACGACTGGACCAACTGTCAACATGTTTCTGCAAGTAGCAGATGGAGTTAAACATTAAACATTTTTGTTTGACCTGTTAAAAAAAACCCCCACAACAGTGATAAAAGCAGCCATCTTTCACAGGAACTCCTTTTTGTTGCCTAAGTACAAGATTTCTATTCTTTAAAAGAAGCAATCCAGAACGGCAGAGACAACAGAGCCGTTCTCATTTTGAATCAAGCCTGAAATTCTCAAAGCGTAGGGGTTGGTAATTTCTTCAAGTGGAGTACAGTACAGTACTGAGAGATGGGACAGAGACTGAGGTCTGCCCTCAGATGCTGTGATGTGCAAAATCTCCAAACTCACCAGGGCAGAGAATGCTTTTTCTGTATCTGTTCATCACAACTTGCACAACAGGCTCCCATTCCCAAGAATAGCCTTTGGGTTCTGCAGCAATACTAAATAGTAACGAAAAAAATAAGTATACTTATATTGAACTTTTAAAATACATACGTGGAATTTAATGCAGTCTGCATTTCATTAGTTTTAACCCACACTGGATTGACTTGAATAAAGTGAGTAGATATGACCATGTTAGAACAAAATACCTGAGAACAGGAATGCTAGCTAAGAAAATTCCCCCAAACTCTCTCATATCATATAAAAATCATGGTTTTAAGTTGGTCTATCATTTCAAAAAAAAGTTTCATGTGCAGATGCCAGTTGCATCTGATGCAGAGGTTTGGGATGTTGCTGTTTAGGAGTAAGATAACACAGCCCAGGAACTTTGAACGAGGTTGGACTTGACTGCTGGCCAGACCATCACCAGCCAGCACTCAGCAAGCTGGGGAGATTCAAATTCCCAGTGCGGAGGGAACGAACAGGCTTTTCTAAGGCTTCAGAGCAGCTGAAGCAAATATTCCTGGGGTAAGCTGCAGTACAGGGACTTTTAGATGCCGTGCAGAGAATCAGCAGCTGACGCTTCCCACTCCCAGCCTGCGAGTATGTCCAGGAGGGCAGCGCAGGTACCGGGGCAGTGACTGCTGGCAGGGGGGATGCAGACTGGAAAGAAGGTGTCTCCCTTGTTCTACCTGGTACACGGACACACGGCTGCTCACCGCCTGACCCACAATTTATGCATGGGAGAATGTACACACATATCTAATACATATGTATGTTCATTAATGATACCTCAGTATATATTCCACAGAAACAATGCTAATATGTTTCAGGTTTAATTGCCCAGACTCAGCAGACTCCAGGCACACCTGGGTTTCAGACTAACTGCATGAATTAAGTTTCGCATGACTAAATTCACCTCAACAAGACATGGTCCTGCTCTGCCAGTGATTGAACTAGATTAACCATTAAAAATAGCTAAATGGAAGCCTCATATTAGATCCACAGTGTTGTCAATTGTCAAAATTTTGTTTCAAACCTTACAACACTGAATTCCTTTATTTTAAACTCCTCCTCCTTAAATGTTTGAGACCTGAGGAGAAACTCAGCTTTCATGTAGGCTTCTAGCCTTACACTTAGGCAAAAGCCTCAAAACTGAATGAAGTGTATCCCAAAGACTCAAAAAGTAGACTTAAATCAACTCAACCTTAATAAAAATATAACTGAAAATGTTATGGAAAGCTGCACAGAAAACACCACTTGCTGAAATACCTTTGCAAGGATTTGCAATTTGATTTTGTAGTACAGTGAAATAACTAATATTTTTCAAGATGTAAACTCTTCAGAGTTCACAAAACCAAGCACAGTTTTCTGTTCTCACACCAGTCAGTCCAACGGCATTCTAGCAATGCTTTGTCAAAACATTACAAGAAGAGTTTCCACGTTGAAGAAAGATACATGTTTTATAAGCACATTTAGTCAGTCCTCTCTGTGCTGGTGGATCCTAAGTTACGGGTTCTAAACGTGCGGGTTATCATAAGGTTCACTCAGGGACACTGTTGACAAAAAAATAGATTTAAATATCAACTTTTTTCTTCTCCAAACAAATTCGGCATTTCAAGTCAGTGTCCATGAGTCTCCTTCAAGGCCCTTTCCCTGGCCTACAGTTTTGTGCTTTCAATTCACTGTGGTGCCCAGGTTTTAGGCTCTGTTTATATTGGAACAAATGTATTAACCCCCTGGTTTGGTACACTGCTTCAGCACAGGCCATCCTGCCCGCAGAACACTCATTGCACCGATAGAAACATCTAAGATGCCTGATCTGGGAGTGAAATAAAGTAAGTACTCACAATTTCACCTCACTTAAAATCAGTATTTTTGTGTTTAATTCGGGTTTTCACATATCAAGTAGCCAGGATAGATTTTCTGTTGTTAAATCTTTTTAAAAAATAATCCTAAAGTGAACTCAACTTCCTTACACAATTAAGTTGATAATTCCATAGACACCTGTATACTTCTCAATCACTTACTAAAGTATTTGGCAGAGCTGCCTGAAGATTTAGCCCTCAACAGCATAAAACAAACGCCATCAAAAACTATGATACGATCTTTTATTTGGTGTGTGTAGAACTTGCACATGAATAGTAGTCTTCGACAAACATACATTATAGAGATCTCTCAATGATTTATGCTTGCACTTTTGCAAGCGTGACTTCCACAGCCTGGTGCTCTCTCAGCCACAAATGTCCCCTATTACTATGAACTTACTTTTCGTGTCCCAGTTTAGCGGTTACCGAGGGCCCGGTGCGCAGACACAATGGCAACGTATTGTTCGCTTCCAAAACCTCCAGCACAGCATTCTGCCCAGCTCTAAAAAGGTAACTTGATCCCAATTAATGAAAGTGACTGGGTCAGCCTGTCACCTCCCATGCTCTTTATGTGCTGTTCAGACATCTATACGCTTATTAAAACCTCAGGCACTCTACATAAGCTCTGCCTTGAAACCAGTTGCCAGAGGCATCACTGCTCAGAACCTGTCTACAGGTTTCTTGGTTTCAGATCTGACATCATATAAACCTCTCTTATCCGCCTTGGCAGCACAGATCAGATGAAAAGCGGCCCCATCCTCACAGAATAATACTCACAAAAAGGACGGCGGCGCACAATAATAAACATTTCACTGCTGCTGTTCCTCACAGATGTACCTTACTGCTAACATGCTCCAAGGTTAGAAAATGCCTACAACACTTCGCAAACCTCCCTTATTACTTTTATCAGATTCAGAGTGGGGAACTTTTTACTGGAAGCTTTCTTCCCAACTAGTTGTCGCTATACAGTTGAAGGCAAAGCTGGCGCACAAGCAGTAACAGCAAATGATTTCTGGAAATATTTTCGCTTCTGAATTATTTTTGTCCTGTAGATCATTTGATGATTATTGCCCGAGTTCCCCTCCTTGGTTTTGACTGTCCACCAGTCACACAGCGCCACTTTTGCTCCACAAGAGGACTGATAACTACCATCATTACACAGTCTGTATTGCCAGTAAAAACCCAAACCTGGAATGCCGGTGGGAGTGAGGTGACTTTGGTAGAAAGAATAAAGTGTTTGGAGGTATCTGACTTACATTTGCTCCATCCATTTGTACTCAGAGCTACCCTATCTCCAAATAAACATGCACGGCAGGAGAAGCCACCTTGTCTCTGCGAGCAGCCCAGAGCTGCTGCCTGGCCTGCAAGAAGCAGTTCAATGGACCCGTGGCTGCTCGGTGGTGCTCACCTCTCTACCAACAGCGCAACAAACCCCTTCAGCTTCACAAAGCAGCTTCCTAAAAATGCAGTTGTTCCTACTGCTCCCAACCCGGTGACCTAGAACAACAGACAGTCCATCTTTAAGAGATTAAGCTCTTTTCTTTTTTATTTATATGGCACACAGCGTAACATTCAGGTTAGGCACATAAGAAGAACAAATGGTCTCTTAAAAAGGCTTTGAACTTTATTTCTTCTTCAAAGAAGTTTGGCTCTTGGAGGAAGTGGTTTAATAACTAAACTTGCCAGCACAGGCAGGAAATAGTATTTCCTATGTACATCCTGGCACCAAAACTGGATTGCAGTAGGAAAAGTTTCTGATTTCCTTTCAAAAATGCAGTGGGCTGGGAAGAGCAAAGCATTGCCTTGGAAAGGAGTTCACTCGTTTGGATTTTCAGTTGCTGATTCAGAGAAAGAGGTCAGACCTACTCTGCGGTAAAAATCAAAGGGACGAGAGCCTTTACCAGCACTGAGTGATAGGGACGGCTGGAGTTCTCCAGCTTTAACAAGAACCCATGTTTATTATTATCAGAATTTCCTCTTCTTTTGTAGGCTCATTCACAGACTGGCTAATGGGTTTCCATAAATACTAGCGAGTGCTGCCTTAAGGCTTTGTTGTGCTGCACAACATTAAGCAACAACAATAGGGAACAGCTGCTCCTGAATAGCCGCGCAGTTAATTACACCGTATACCTACAGTATGTCTCCGTGCCCTCCATTAAGAGAGCTATTGCACATGTACTGTCCATATAACCATGGAAGATATTCAAGACAGCCCGACACATTCCAAGCAAAACAAATGGGAACCAGACTCAGATGCTCACGCTGCCCTTGCTGCAGAAGACACGAAAAGCAAACCAAATTAACGTTACAGCAATAACATTATCATCATAACAGAGTAAGTTTGCGTGTATTTTTTCATTTGTGTGTGTATCTTTAAAACAAGTATTAGATGGTCTAACATCTGGTTTGTCAGGTATTTCACAGATGTGTAATACTTTTATTTTTACAATCTGGAATAATCACAGTCTGGCATAGAAAGAAATAACTTTTATAATCGCGTTCCTCACCCAAATACATCCCAATCTCCACGATATGCACATGAAACATTTAAATTAAGAAATAACTCTAGGATGATAAAACCTATACTTATAAGTGGTTTATATTACAATTTATAAAAGGCACATTTGCTCAGATCTTGGCTTTCTTTAATAACTTTTCAATTCTTAGGCCCAGCTGGAAGCCTAAAAATAGGCAATAGAAAATTGGCATGTTTTGTTCAAGGTAATTGAAAGGATACCATGTTAATCTTACCAGGGCCAGGTTAAAGCAGTTCTGCAAGTCTGCAGAAGAAAAAACATACAGAATTTACAACGTACACATTGGCAACAAATGCAGCCATTTAATGTGGGATTTGAAATGGAGAATTCATCTCAGATCTCTTCTGTTCTGAAGCCTGATGAAGATTACCAACATTTCTCTCAAAAATGCTCCCGTCTCAGCCTGTTCTCTGACGCTGCCCTGGTGTGGTTACCCTTCCTCCATCAAAACACCTTTTAAGACACTCCAACCAGAGGCACCCAAAGGCAAACAGGATAGCAACAGTTGGCTGGAGAAGGAATAACTGCAGCCCCTGGCACAGGACTAGGTCTTATCCAGAATTTTGTTCTGGCCCAACTTTTTCAGTGTCTCACTCTGCAAAGTTAGGGAAGTCATTTCACCTCTGTGGGCCCCAGTTTCTACCCACCTACTAGGATACGTGTAATACTGGCCTTCGCGAAGGCCTTTATAAAGAGATGCTCTGTAACCTCTCTATAAGAGCTAGTTGCATAATACTTTTTTTTTAAACATACAATGGTACTATATTTCAGCAGAATAAAGAAAAATAAAATGGCCACAGTCTATTTAAATTCATGAGATAAAAATAATCTAACTGTGCTCAAGTCATTCCTTTGAAACCTGAACTGTGAAATAATTGCCTTGCCATCAGTCACTAAAGTTAATTTCAAACAGTTGTCCTGTTTTCCTAAGAATTAGTTACAATAAAAGAGATGCACACATACTTGTGGGCTGATCTATGAGACGCTGACACTAGGTGAACCAAATATCCTCTAGAGTTGGTGGCCAGTGATCAGAGTCAAACTTTAAGAAGTATTTAGGTACTTATAGGTGTAGAAAATGATAGCTCCCTTACTTGTCCCATGAAAATATTGCCTCAGGATCCTACAGGCTGGGCCAAGCCACGCACCACCAGCTACGCTACAGTCATGGCACCACGTGCCACTACATTAGACGCTACTCAGGAAGGAACTGTTGCTAATAAGCCGTAATTTAAAATTCTTTAAATTACAAAGTACTCTTTTGAGTAAAACATGACATCTCTGCCAGGGTTAGGGTGCCTGGCCCTAGCCGCTACACGCCAAGGGTATGTGGAGATGAAGCTCCATTAGCAGAAGCCTGTCATTATGGTTACGCTGAAGGTCCTGCTGAGCCCCCACCACGCTGACAGACCTCGGCGGAGGTGACTCAGCTGCTGCTGGTGTTTGCAGCGCCAGCTGGAGTTCATGAACTTTCCCCTGTCCTCTCGTCTAATTCAAGACTTTGTGGCTTTTCAATGATTTAAAATTTTAGCTTGAATGTGTATATATATGTATGTGTGTGTACATAGACCTAAGTGTGTGTATATATATAATCTCTACTGTGCTAAAATTAGGTTCTCCACAGCTAAAAGGACCAAGGGACAAAAGTACCTCTCATTTTAGTTTCTGCTAGGGGCCAAAAAGCCATCCTCTTCCTGCTCAGCATTACTAAAAGCAGCATGATGTCAACATGACAGATGTAGAGGTACTACTGTCTTAGAGTACGTCTGCGTGGCTCAACTTTTAACATTAACCTGTTACTTCTGGTTGCTGCCAAACCTGACCCAGAGCTAGCACTGCTATCTCTGCAGTGCCCTGTGCGTGTGGTGTAAGGCTTGCGACCAGCATGCAGCCCGCTGTGCCTGCTGCGTCCTTGGCTGTACAAGAGAACCAGGATAAATCCATCTTGGGCAAAATTTAGATCCCTTTGTCCGACATGGATTTCTTTTTGCTTTTGGGAAACCCCATTTTTTTCTTTCTACAAGATCCGCACTGTACCTGTGTTGGCAGAGAGGAGAGCCTCTGCTCTGTACTTGTGCTGAAATCCTAATCGAGAGTTTTTCCTCAGGACAGCATTGAGACGCCCCCCAGCACTCCAGGGTGAACGGGCACTCGGATGCAAGTGTTATAAGCCCTGTACAGGTATGTTAAAGAGGAACAGAGAGACTTTAAATGAAAAACCTATATACAGAAATCTGAACCTCTCCTGTAAAAAAATAAGGAACAAGACTCCCTAGACAACACAGTTGCATGCCACAGCCTTTGTTTGCACTTTCTTACGAAGTAGCAACTGAAACTACAACAGACATCTCCCTTTCTCTCCGCACCTTGGCTGATGGTCAAACAGAGCACAAAGAAACAGAAACATCCATAACCCTACCCCAATACAAAGTGAAACAAGGCGTCTTTTTCCTGGTTCCCTGGGATAATCTGTGGAACTGACAAATGACACATGAAACAGTAAATTTGAAAAGGAAGTTGGCACAGTTAAAAATGGCTGTATTTTCCTAATCATCTTCCTACAAGAGCAGCCAAGCACCCCACAACATATACTCTGTCTGATGCTGGCACGCGTTGGCAAATAGAGAAGCACACAACACGCCGGGAAGTTTCACCATCTGCATTGCACAGCTTCCCCCTGTGAAGACCAACACTGTGCACGTCCTCTGAGCTTCCAGACGCTTTCATGCCAGCAGGTTGGCAGTTCTTACTGTCCCACCTTATTATTTGCTCAGGGTTGCAATTCAAAACATGCTTCACTTCTTTTATTAGGCTCAGGTCCTCTGGTTTCAAAGATGAATCCTACCATCACTCTTCCAAAGGCAGGCTGGACCTACTTTAAGCTCTAAACACATACCTCTTCACAGTTCAAACACTATACCATATACAATTAGCATGCGAGACTTGTTGCCTGAGGATATTGTAGAGGCCTAGAGTATTAACAGGTTCAAAGTAGGATTATACAAATCCATGCAGGATAAAGGTCCATCAGTGGATGATCGCTAAGCACTATTACCCAAAACCCGCAGAACGTGTGAGGAGCAGCACTGCTCTGTACACGTCCTATGTCTTAGTCTCTTCCTGCAGATTGTCTACCGGAGACGGCCGAACACAAGATGCTGCTCTGGACACAGCCTGGCAGTTCATACAGTGAGCAGGAACCAGAACATGACTGTAAAACTGTGAACCAGAAAGTCAATATTGACAGTAATAAAGGCGAAGAAGCAAAAATGTTTCTTTTTAAAGTAAACCTTAATCCTGTGCAAAACACTGACTATAAAAGCCTCCCATCACTTTCCTTCCCCTTCTTTATTCCCCTCGGTCTGTGCTCCAAAGAGACACAAGCTGGACCTAGTTTCTATACCACAGCGAGCGGCACTCGCCTCTCTGCCCAGGAGCCGGCTACAGGACAGTCTTGATGGGTCTGACCTTCAGGAAAGCCACCCTGAATCCTTTAAAGCACTTGAAATTGATCCCTCAAAATCACTTGCCACACTAGCCCACAGCCTCTCGCTACTTTCAGTGTTCTGACATTCAGCCTACTTTCACAGTAAATGGTTAGTCTAAGAGAACGAGACTGTTAGTGAGTTGTTTCCTCGTTAGTTCGTTTAATATGGTTGTTTCCTTTACCTGCTACCACAGGCATATAAAAGTGCTTCCTTTTGTGAACATGTTTTCTTTAGTGTATGGAAAATGTGCTTTTGAAGTATTTCTGGTTGGAAACATTTTCAGAAGATAAAGAATACTTCAAGTATGATTCTATACCAATGCAACATTTTCATTTAAAATAGCAAACAACAAAGCGGCTCAGTGTTTGTTTGCACCTTAGTTACAGGCAACATTTTCATGAAAAAAGTCCTGCCCAGGTAGTTAAATAAATATGCAAAAATAAGACTCAGTTCTAGCTAAATTCAGAGTAAGAAATTTAAAGGTCCATGCACGTCCTCCCAGTGCCTAGGAAGTCTGAAATATAACTATGCCACAGTGCTATTAAAGCAATTTGAAAGCTACTAAATTTGGGGAAATCAAATTGACGCACTAGTGATCAGGGGCAAAGCTGTAGCAGTTATGCCAGTTCAGTAGGCAGAGAAGAATAAAACAACCTTTCTACTTGTCTTTGACTAAAAATGAAGCATTTGCAGCAAATACATAAACATTTTGGACACAACAAAACATTTCATCTGCTGCCTTAATTATATACATAATAAATTTATCCTTATATTTGTGAAAGGTATAATTTAAAATATTTCTGGTAGCAATAATCATGATGAAAAAATGCCATTGAATCACACCATTTTGAAGAAGACAAAATATTTCATTTGGGAGGGGAGGGAATCGTGCTCAGTTTCTCTTCCCTCTGAAACTGTTCACTAAAATCAACGTAATTAAAGAAATGTTTCACCTGACACAAACGGAATTCATTCAGGAAGGGGGTAGGAAGTACTAACCAAAATATCTAGCCTAATTCTGTATGCTTTTAAGATCAGATTTTCTTTCTGATAATTTTTTATTCATACCTCATAATTTTTATTGCTCTTTAAATCACGTAGCTTGAATGCCTGGCTTGTAACTCCAGCTACTCACGATGCAAAATTAGACATATTCTTTTGAATACATCCCTTGAGGGGCTGTGGGTGGATCTTGCCACTGGATGCTACAAAATATCCCCAAATCAAGAGCTTTCTGTGTTAAACAATTCAAATCTCAGGAGACCACCCAGCCAATTTACCAAGTATAAATATAGTCCCTCTGCCATTCACACTGAGCGCAGTGAATTCCATGCAAAATCCCAGGGGAACTAGAAAAAATATTTTAATGTCCAGCAGTAGTCTTTAATTTTGCATTCAAATTATGTCACTGACCACTTTTCTCTCGCCTCTTGAGGCAAGTGTCTTCCTCATAAGGCAGGTTTTAGGACAGATACCTCATTGTCCTTTTCCTAAACATGCTGGCTGACCCCAGGGCTGCCTCATTCGTGGTTTAATACCAGCTAGCGGATTCTCTCCTAACATATAACCAGTAATATGAACAGCAAAATACCTATGGATGGGCTGCATCCCTAAGGGAAGCAGGGCGCTCTGCCTACAGTTAAGGTTACTCAACGTTTCCCAGTATAAAATCTTATTTCTAGTTCCTTACAGCTTTGCTAAATAAACTGGCCTGAAGTCTTCCCTAATGAGGCTCTGCCTCAGGCTGTGTGTTTTGGAGAACTGCTCGTGTTACTAATAAGGCAATAATCCATATTGCAGCTCGATTAGTAGTCAAAATGGTTGACAAAATCTTTAATTATAAAAAGAAAAGTTTCTTGTGCTGACATATCAAAACAGACCTGTCGGACCGCAATAGGGAACAGCCACAATAAAGGATTCTCTGCTCCATTAGCTGCAAGGAAAGCGAGTAGGAGTTTGGCCTGAATAAAACATACCGTGGAAGGAAGAAATACTAGAATCAAATGCTCATATTAAAGCTTTGCTGCAACATCAATAATCTTCAAAGTACTTAACTGGGGAGGTAGGCATTGCGATGCCGCTGACGGATGGGAAGATGGAGGCACAAAGAAGCAGCGTGGCTTCTTGGAGGCCAGTGGAAAGCAGCGGCGTGAGCCTCAGAGATCACCCTGGGGCACAAGAAAGAAGGGCCCCAGAAAGAGAAGCTAAAAAACGCCCCCTCCCTTCTGAGAACATGTATTTTACTACCACTGCAGTCAGAAACAGCTTGTGCAATGCCTCGCTAGAACTGAAATTGCTTTCTTTTGGGGAGCACAGAAATTTTCTCACCAGGAATAGCAACAATTGTTATCTCTGGGATGTACAATTTTCATAAAGTGAGCAAATAAATTGAAGTATGAGAATCAAAAGGCATTATACTGAGCTTTTTTTTTTTTCTTGCAGGGAAGGAATACTGAAACCTAACACAGAAATTATATCAATAGTGTAACTGAGAGTGCATAAAGGTAGAAACTCTTGCTAGGAAGGATTTAGCGAATGACTTTACAGGTCTTTTGGTTTGGTAACACCCATGGACCAAGCCCTGCCCTGGGGGAGAGGCAAGCGCCCTGGAGGGCTGGGACCTGTGAGGAAGACTGTGACAGCTCCCGGAGGAAGGGCAGGCTGGACGGGTCCCCGCCGGTAACAAGGGTGGCCTCTTCAGCAGCCCAGTACAAAGCCGAGGTAAATCTAGCTGTAAATTAATTTAGAAAAGTAAGCAGACATCCAGGCGGGGTCTGCGCTGGGTTGGCACAGGCAGCTATTTCCGAGCAGACGGTCACTTCCTCCTCCTGCCTGAAATGAGCCTTATCCCACGCAAAGTTTCCAAGGCTTTCATTAGTGGTTGTGTTAGTGTATAATAGCTATAATGAGAAGGCCATAAAAATCCAAAGTTAGCTGAGGGTCCGTAACCATTTTAAATATGGCTCTCTTTCCAGATTTTTATTTAAACTTTAATGACTACCACATAAGATCAAGCAACAAGAAACAACATTTGTATTACAGCTGTATTATTTAATTCCCATTAGCAGAAAATGCCAGGCTACTGGCCGGTGGCTCAGGAAAATAAGTAGTGACAGGTGAAAGAAAAACACCCCTCCTGTACCTCCTCAAGCCACTTGAAAGCCTGAGGCTCTACAATGTCATTTGCACCTAATGAAACCTAGTGTCAGGCCACACTATTTAGCCAAATGCTATCCATTCGGGAAAAAAATGGACCCAGCTCCATTTAAAGACATGGTGCTCTTTCTGGTCATAATTTCTACTGTCTAATTAAAACATGATAGAACCGATCCCTTTAGATTTGCTATTAACTTATTTACTTCTACTTTCAAAGGTGCACTTAATGCCACCTTATATATTGGGGGACCTAGGTGCTTGAAAGCCGTAATTTACTCTCTGGTTTAATTAGAGCAATGATTTTATTGGACAGCCTAAAATGTTTGGAGTAATAATCACAGTCCAAACTTGATTATCCTTTTTAATTCTGAACCAAGGACAAAAGGAAGAGCGCATACATCTCTTCAGTGCAAATTGAAGAACTTTCAAGGGCTGCTTTCATCTCTAATGGCTGTACTATCATTTCTCAGTTTATTTTGAAATGTTTTTGGTAACTCATGTAACACAGCAAATGTAGAGTAACAACAGAGACCCGATGCTTTCCATTACGTACAGAGCTTTCTTACACTTCTCAAGATGACTCCAGGAAGTAAACTTAGCAGAGTGCAAATTCATATTGATCTGCCTGGCTTCTGGAAAAATAATTTTTCTTTCAACATCAATTATAGTTAACAAAGTGAGATTTCAATCAGGTTACTTAAGTAAAAGGTCACAAGAAGGGGTTAAGAGAAGATAAATCGCATATACACCCAACTATCACTTTCTTAGCAAAACGTACCATGTGTTCAAAGAAAAGCAAGTAGTGTAAGAATTTTAAAAGATTAGATGTAATCAAGTTTCATCAAACTCCACCTTTAGTAATTCTCTTATTTGCCCATTCACTAATCATGTCAGGTGTTTTCCAAAAAGAGAAAAAAAAAAGGAAAAAAGAAATCAAACCTCTTTAGGATTTGCAATACAGATATCTGCAGATTTTGCAATCCAGAACTTTGTGCCAAAACCAGTCCTATTGATTACAGGGGATTAAAATTACTTCTTAACATAGAAGCATAGAATCTGGCCTTGAGCAAAATCACACTAAAAACTCAGAATATAAATTAGGAAAAGCAATCAATGAACTGAATATTCATGCTCTGCAGCAGAATCAAAGGAACGCTGGGTGGAAGAGACCTCTGGAGGTCTCAAGTCCAACCTCCCACTCAAAACACGACCACTGCCAGCGCTAGATGGGGTTGGCTGCAGCTTTGTCCCTCTGCGGCACTACCCTCCTAGAGAAATATTTTTCCCAACATCCAACCAGAACCTCCCAATTTGTGCTGTTTTAACTATTGCCCCTTGCTGTTTTCTGCCACTACCGAGAAGACGCTGGCTCTGTCATCTTTGTGACTTCCCTTTTAGTAGTTGCAAGCTGCCGTTAGATACCCTTTAGCCTCTTACCTAGAACATAACAAGACCAGCTCCCTCAGCTCCTTCTTGCAGGTCAGGTACTCTGGGCCCTGGACCATCGAGGTAGTCTCCTCTACAGTTCCTCCACATCACTCCAGAACAGGCATGGGATGAGGAGACAGAATAGGACTCACTACTCCAGGTGCAGCCTCATCAGCACAAAGTAGAGGAGGGAAACAACTCCGTTTCAACTAGAACATGAACACAATGTGGCTGTACATTTTGGGAATAAAACAATCAACTGCCCTTTACCCAGCTCTTCACAGAACATGGTTTGGAAGAATCCTTCTACCACTGGAACTGCCATCTAGGAAAAGCAGATTTATGCCATTTATGCAGGCAAACTTAGACCCAAATGCCAGAGTTTTTTTGCTCTCACACTACAGTTCGATAGTAAGGCTCAATAAATGCAAGCAAATTGGATTTTTAACGACTTTTAACTTATGACACTGCATAGCATGGAAAGAAACATTTGCTTTTACAGATCCTTATCTCACTGATTTCACTAGCAGGAAACTGAAGCATGTTACAAAATTAGTATCTTTCCTTGTAAGGTTGGCGAAAGGTGTGGAGATGATTTTGTATGCACTTTTGGAGTGCAGTCATGCGTGTGTAACTCGTGTAGCCAGCTACCAGGATCAGACACACGAATTTAAAAGGCTTCACACAGTCATGTATTTGTAAGGCTTCTGATATGCAAAAAAAATTAAGAATACGTGATTAGGGCGCTGAATGTACAGAATTGACTGAGTCTACCTTACACCAGAAATTCCTAAGGAGTATTTAAGATCCCTAAATATTTGGCAAAGGCAGTAAGGTCTCTCCATGAGGGATCCTTTGGAATTTAAAATAAACATCCTATCACTATATATTTAGAGTCTATCTGTAGAATGACAGGATTCTTGTGGTTAAAGCGCAACTGGGGACTTAGGACTTGTGTTCAATTTTTGGACTTGCCACAAATTTCCTCTGAGAGCCTGGATGTTAGTCTTCCTGTAGCTCTGCTCCCCAGCTGCAAATACAGAGAATCCTGTTCCCTTTCACCTCCCGTTGCATTTGTAATCAAAAGCAATTAACAAACAACTTTTTCACATTATAATTAAAAAAGGCCTGTCAGCCATAGCAAGGATCTTCAGGCAACCAGAGAGTTTTCCTCTACCTCGTGCTGCCTCCCTTCCCTACACTTCCTCATGTGGGATGGAGAGTAGTTCCTGCAGACAGTGACAAAGGAGCTGGAACAATTATGCGTGGAGATAGCGTTCTGGGTCTAGAAAAAGGCTCACAGTTAATATGAGTTAACAGGAGTGGACATGAAGCGGTTCTAAATGTAGGATGGTTACACAACCATGCGACCTGACCACATACAGTGGGAACACATGCCACAATGAGCAGCCTCAATCAGAGATGGGAGAGGAAAAAGGGCTAAAACCTTGCTTGTCCTCCAGTAACTCTGGTGCTAGAACAAGCCCGGTCCTTCAGCAGGACCCACCCAGCCACACCACCTTGCTGCTTTAAATAAACTGCTTCTGGGCTGGATTCAGTCAGCCACAGCTTGTAGAAAACAGTGTCAGATGTGCAAGGACTCTTCATCTGGACTTCACACCAGGCCTGTTTTCTTTCTCTTTCCCTCTTTCTTCCCTTCCACCTCACTTCCTTTCTATTTCTTTCCATTTACCTCTCCTTACCTAAGTCAAACTTTCTACCTCTCCAAGAAACAGGAGCGTCCCATAACAGCCCTATCGCATTGCTCGCTTTTCTGGCCAATATTATTTCTCTTCATTAACTTGCTTCTATCTTCTCCTTCAGAATGTAACTTTACTGGCTCACAGACGTCTCGTAAAGCCTCACAAATAGGGTACGTCCCAGTAAAAAAAAAAACCCAAAACCAAAACCAAAACTGTTTTTAGCGGGCTGAGACTTTGACAAAAACTTGATGAGCCTTAGACAATTATCCAAATAGCTGTCCACTCACACTACTGATCAAGCCATGAACTTGCTTTGGAGGCAGATTACTACAAATAAAACAACAAAACCAACAATACTTTAACTTTATTTGCTTTGTTTATGGCCTTTGCCCATGGAGAGGTGCACAGCAATAGCGTGGGAACAATAAAGAATCCTTCCACCAATGTGCAATTTGCGTTGTTAAATCCAATGTGTTCCCTTGGATTACAATAGCGCTTGCCATAATTTTTGTATGGTTTCCAAAAAATAATAATAATAAACACACCCAGCCCATCACCCCCCAAACACATTTAGGGTTTGTACTCTATGTTAAGAACTAATTGTTTCAATTTTTTTGGCATAATGATTTATTAAAAGGAAACAACTGTAAAACATATCCAAGTAAGGGAAAAAAGCCATTGGCTGCTGCACTACAAGAAAGCCTACTTTGGCTTGAAATAAACACACATAGAACTTGTAGATGTCAATGAAGTCTGTGGATGTAAATCTCAAGTTCATAATAGTCTACAAAAATATTTAAAACCTTCAAATTCTATCCTGAGGCCTTTACCTTATTTCACTTTTTAAAAAAGGAGAACCTGATTCATCTCCATCAGGGAAAATGGCAGCAAATTCGGGTAACAAACCTGTACATCTTAAAGCAGGTTTTATGAATGAGAATATTAATAGTTACGAAGTCAAATACTCCAAGTCTTCCTTTCATTGTCAATGGGATTTGGTTCAAATCCGACAAGAGGAATCAAGGATGAAAAAAAGTGTGTTTGAAATAACGCACCTATGCATAACACTGATAGAAATTATTAGGAAAAGCTGTCCAGTTCTGGTTTCCAAACTTCAAGAAGAACATGGAAACCCTCCAAAATGTACACGTGTATGATATACAGTTAATACTATGATTAACAGATAACAAGTTCTGCATTTCAAAGACACGGAGAACTGTCCAAACAATCCCCAGCTTTGGGAAGGTGATGACCCAGGGACCTCGCGCTGAGCCCCAGTGCTCCCCTCTAGGAGGGCTGCAATTCATGTCATTTCACAAGATTCAGATTCTTATAACTGACAGTACCTTTGTGTTTTGTTACAATCTGATCATTCAAATTCCTCCATAAACCTGCTTTGTCCAAATACCCAAAGCTGGACCGGAGTTACTCACTCCTGCCAGGCCCTGTGTTCAGATTCAGTGTGTTTCAGTTAGGACCTGCAAGAAAAGCAGTGCTCTAAATTAAACCCATTCCCAGGGAAGCTTAAATTGTACGTCTTTTTGGAGAACAACTTGTTTCTTGGTGAAGAGGATAATATTTTTGCACTAGTTTTAGTAGAGCAGGATAATACATAATGCTATCGTTCATCTATATATATCCCAGTGTTTGTTTATGTATGCAGTTTCACCAAATCCATCACAGGATTACATAGATGGTTACAATTAAGCAATGCAGTGTATAAGTGTTTATAGGATTAAACCCAGAGATTTGAAGCATATAAAAAAGCAAGTTCTGTCTAGAGTCACTATGTGAAAAATGAAGAACCAAATGCAGGACTGATACCGGCAGTCTGACGCTGTATTTTTTGCAAGCACAAGGACTACAGCCATAAGATCCAAATTTGAGGGGTAAAAATTACAGATCAAAGTTTAAGAATTCAGGAGTCGCAGGAGGCCGAATAAAAAATTTTTGCAGTGGCTGCAAATCCTTGAACGTTTCAGGTTCATGGTGCATATTTCTGAAAACAAAAACTCAATAGTTCCCCCACTGCTCTCAACACAAGCCGTGCCTGATGTTTGCTTCACCCTTCACTGAGTCTGAGAATGACAGGAAAAATGTTGACATTTTGTGCCACACGTACAGGAAGAAACAGATCATCTCCCTCTGCAAGGTGCTTCATTTTATGTAAGAAAAGACAAAACTCTGAGCTCCACTTCAAATAAATCATACAATAAGAACATTATTTTTAAAGAGCATGAGTATTTTGCATATTAATATTAAATGACATCTGAGCAGCAAATATAGAAATTATAATATTCAGTATCTCACAGAGAGCTGACACAGAGTAGAGGAGTTCTGGTAACCGAGCTGTCTTAAATCTACAGCCTCAAAAAAAAAAAAGCTTCATCAAAATTTAATATTCATGCAATAGGGACTCTTTCATTGTTATGAAAACTGATTAGAGCCAATCATAAAATCCTGGGTGCTTCATTTACTCTCTTCCCCCACCAGTAAAGGCGGGGGGGGGGGGGAAAATCAATCCCATGAAAAAAAACAACAACCTGGCAAACATTTTCCTGGCAACATTTCAGGGGAGCTACTGTTTTGCATTTGGTAAGGATGCAGCCCTTACCAGTCGACACGCAGACCCTTAGAAGGGAACGGAAGGGACATTAGTAATTCAAATAAGGGGCAAAAGAGACAGAATAAAATTAAAACGTGTACAATTATTTTCCAGCAAACTAGCAACGGCATATAATCTAGTAGGAAAGGGGAAAGAGAGGGCTGATAATTTTATTGTAAGGATGTGGACAAAGCTTTTTTTTTAAGAAGTCAGAGAGCTAAAATAACCATATTGTTAGGCAGTGACTCATGGGAACAAAGAGGACAATGCTATCTAGGATCGTTATACTGGTGCCTTTTAATCATAATGTTGGTACGGTTTTCCCTCACTCTGACCTAGTTTAACTAGTTTAGAAAGCTTAATAGGCATTGCTTCTTACAGCACGGTTAGGAGGACCTAAATATATACAACAAGTTCTTTTGTGAATGAAAATTACTGATTCATGGCCCGTTACACTTCATGAATCCGGAGAAACAACAGTGAAGTTACTCACTGAAGTTTCACACAACCGAATCTGAGTTTGTCCTCCTGCACTTTCAAAACAGTCGTGTTGGCAACATGAGACAGCATCGCCAGGACGGCATGTCCCGGGACAGCCACCCATGTCACAGCGCCCCCAGGAACAGCAGGGCACAACCTACCTGCAAGTAAAATGCAGGTAAAAATTCTAAGTTAAAAAAACCCAACAACCACTAAGTTGAGCAGGAAATGGTTTCTGTTCTCACAAAAGATACTAATGAGAACAATGCTTTCACAAAAGTTTGCCCACAAAAGTTTTTGTATTTTAACTGACAGGCTGAAAATCAAGAATTTTCAGTCCTGGGGTTTTCAATGAAAACAAAAAAGTTGCCAGTAACCACCATTTCCAGCAGAAACATCCTTTTGGCAAGAAATGATATCTTTGTTCATTTTCTTATTGAAAAACATTGATCTATTCCAGTGATTGATGTCAACTATAGGACACAACTCTATTTTCCATGGGATAACTGATGTATTTGCTTTTCGTGTTAACTAGATTAATGCCCGCTATCCTCTGCAAGTTTACAGTCCACGGAAACATAGAACCCACTTTTCTAAACCTCCGGCTCTGAAGGCACATACGTTACCTACAGATACTGCTTGAACTTGTGCTCAACATAATTAAGTTGCTCTGTGTATTCCTGTGAGCTATACCAGTCATCGCTCTTTATTTGCAGGGTCAATTTTTCTCCTTCTGTAAGCCCAGGCGAATCTATCTGTATCATTAAGGGGCTTTGCTCGGCTGCAGCCATAACAGCCCCACAAGGGAGATCCTGCCCTTCCTCTGCTGCTTAGGCTGGATCTGCTCCACGATCCCACAGAGACCAGCATAAAGGACAGTGATGAAAATGAACCATAAAAGGAACTCATGAGGTCAAGTCAGCGCATGTATTTACCCTACCGGAGATTCAGCACCGTAGCAGGGAGCTGTAAGTCCTGCTTCAGCCATTGGGCTGGGAGAGGCAGCACCTAATATCCGTATTCTGACTTGAACAATAAAGCTATCTTTCCAGAATTAGTGGCCAACAAACCCATTTCACTAAATTGCACACAGCAAGGATTTTTTTCTTCCTCCTATCTGTATCTCTGGCTCCTGAGAGGTATTCTCAAATATACAGAGAAAACAGACTCCGTGATTTCTCCATGTGGCTCAGGCCTGGGCTATTACATGGGAAAACGTCCCAGTTGGGATTTTCAGAAGCATTGGCTTAATCCTCCTCCCAGTAAAACCACTGGCAAAAACACCCATGAGTCTGCAGGGAGAAGAAAGGAGGACAGTGCTAAAAACTGTCAAAAACCTCACTATTGACACACATGTGCACGAACTAATCTTATTAAAGTGCTCTTCTGAATATCAGATAGATTCTATTTTCTCCAACTGAATAAAAATTAAACCACAGCAAAAATTCTTTGTAAAGAGGGCTTTCTTGAGGCCAATCAAAGGGAAGGATTTTTAGGTACCATACTGGAAAAAAACCACACCCAGAGTAGACCACCAGGCAACTTGGAAGAGTGAAAGTTTACTTTGTAAAACCAAACTTTGCAACTTTCAGTTTGTTAACATGAGAGCATCCTCTAATTTTATCTACAGCTACCACCTTCTCCCAGTCGCAATTGCCAAAAAAGGTCAAAATATCTTAACGTTACATTCCACCCAGTCACTAAATGGAACAGAAGTCATATTACTGTAATTCATAATTCAGAACTCAAATTTCATAAGACAACATCAGAAATGTCATTTTAACCACACTAATTCCTTCACAGTTAACATGAGTGGGTGTTGGTGCAATCCAAGCTGAAAAAAGCCATCTAATTTCAGCAAGTATACCACAAGCCAACTTGGCAACCCTCCACACGGATCAGACAAATGTCTGCTCTGTTGAAGCTGAAGGCACGGTGATAATTATCATAGCTGATACTGCATCAGTGGTAATGACAGTGTGGTTTGTAAATATGAACCAAACTAGGATTCTCTCGTTCACAAACAGGGATTTGGTAGTACTGTGGGAACCTGCCATAAACCTTAAGGATCTGAATGCGGCCCTTGATACAAACTAGGGCACGTTTCTCTGTAACTGGGAAGTCATTCAATAGCTGCAGTGCACGTTTAATTATCACACTTTTTGGGTGGGTGTTGGTAGAAGCCGGACAATCACATTATATGACAATTACATCCACCAGAGGGGAGAAGCCCGTACCATGACTCCTGCTGAAAAGGGAGATGCTGTGACCATTTTTCGCTTGGCTAAGTACCTTGCTATTGGGGTCAGGTACCTCACCAGGAGAGAGTCAGGTCTTTCCAGAATAATTAAGCATGCTCAGTTAAAGCTTCCACAGGCATTTAGCCAGTAAGAAAAATTAAGTAATCAAGGAGAATACTCTCTCATTAATTTAATTAGCAGAAGAAATAAACATGGCTGAAATAGGTATGTATTATTCAGCTCACAACCGCAGCAGCCTTGATTCCTGCCCCGGCCCTGTAGTGGCAGCCGGGACCAGAAGTGCCCAGTAAAGAACAGCAGTTTTGCAGAGGTTTTTGGCTGACAGAGCCCTCCTGCCACACCACAAAGCACCAGTTGTGTGCTCTGAAGGGCTCGCAGGGTGACCGAGCAGCTCTCCAAACCAACAGGAGGACTGGGCATGCCCTCTCCAAAAAGACAATGGATAAAAAATAGCTTAAAATTCCTCATCTGTGGGACCTTAGCATATAAAAGAGGGTTTTCCCCAGAGCCAGTTCAGGTTCACTTACACACCGTGCTTTGCTTTAACTGCACAATGAGAAAGCTACTCTACTACTACATTAATTAATATTTATAAAGCACTTAGAGATTCTTATGGAAGGCGAGCCTGGCGCTTAAGGCAACAATTATTATAAAATTTCCCTTCCAGTTACTAAACAATATCCCGTCATTAGAAAGGTTCGCTATATATACATTATTGGCTTGAATAAAAATGTTTTTGAACACCATGTTCTCCACTGGAAAAAAACAAGATCAACGGAACATTTTCAATTGCTTCAAAATAATGTAATGTGGAAATGCAACAGCTATTTCCTATGTTTAGTTTTCCCCCTCCTTGTTTCTTGCTATCTCTCTAAAATGCTAACAATCACTTAAAACCATGTGTTTTCACTTTCTCTCCATCTCTTAAGGTCACCACCAGACCATCTTTCTCCATTACAGAAATCCTGAGCTCTTTCACTCACCAAAAGGCTTATACAAGGGCAGGGAAGAGCCAAACGAAACTTGACATTTCCCCCACTGTTTTTTCTCCATCTGCTGGCCTTGCCAGTGCAGGATTCATCTCACCTCGTACCACGCTCCGCTCCACTTGGCGCAGATGCAGGATTACCTGCAGAGCAGCCGACTTCCTCTAGCGATGGGATTCGGGCTTCCCTGCCCCATTCTCCCTCAGTTGTTTTTTTATTAGAGAACCGTTGGGGAACAGACAATGAACTCCTAATCCTGAGCACTTTATTCATCTCTCCAAGCATACAGCCGCAACTGACTTGTTGGATGGCTGTTAGCATCCACAACAAGAAAAATAGCAAAATATTAGAAATCTTTATTGGTCGTCCTCAGAAGAATCAAATTAAACAGAACTGATTTGTGTATCTGGGGGTATGGATGGATATCTGCATCGGAAAACCAACTGGATTTTGAAATAAGAGATGAATTTTACATTTATGTCGGATTGTATGAAGCTAATAATCTTTATTATTTTATTATAATTATAGGCCCAGGTCTCTCAGAAGTATTATATCCTGAACTCATGAGTCTCCTCTTTGATGACAGTTTTACTACTTTAGTTCACTAGTTGTCTGGCAAATCAGTTTTCTAAACATGAAGCGAAAGTGAGAGGAACTTGCTGGAAGACAAACTCCAAACTGGACTGGGTGGTATGCGTTATTCTGTCACTGCTAATGGAGTTGAGCTCTATTACTTATGACAAAACCTTCTGGTATGTAAAACGCTCAGTTTACTACCGTATCGTTTTTAGTAATAAAACCAAAGGGGGACCTACTCTATGCACCCCACCTCACACGCACTGCCAACACCCAGGGGGTTCGTGCGGGCTCCAAAATCAGCTAACAACTGCTAAGCAAAGCAGTTCTCTCACCCCGTCTTCAGCTCATCTCTGCAGTGGTCTATGCTCAGGCTTGCACCATGGAAAAACAGCTTTAAACTCAAGGTAAATTAGCCCCCGGAATTCAGTGTTAGCGTAGCTAAACTGCTTTGGGTAATGCAGGTTACCTTATCAGCACACTGGTAAAACCCAAAGCTGTGTCTCCTTTTCTCTACTCGCACAAGGATAGGTAAGACAGCAGATGTATTTTTAAGGCCCACACACACAGTTTCTCCCTTACAACCATTACTCCACATAGAAATGCAATCTTGCTTTCATTAGGAACGAGATAGCTTCTAACTGAAGTTGCTATATCTGGAATGAAAACGTATGTATCGTATGGCAGCCTCATTTTATTTCATTCACATCACACTGTAAAGCCTACCTTTTCCTCCTCCTCCTTCATCAAATGTAAAAGAGAGTTGTTGTTTGTGTATAGCATGCACATTAGCACAGATAAACTGCTCACTGAGTGTAATGATTAATGACTGAATAGTGCAGTTGTTGCAAAAATAAGTCATGCAGTGAAGAGAGATCTGAAGATTATATCTAACACCAGGGGATGGCTTATTAATCTTACTTCTTGAAGAATTCGTGAGTAAATCATTCTCCTTTATTAATGATATTTCACTTTGCTCCGTGAGACATCTTTTATACATCCAGAAGGGCAATTATCTGTTTAGGCCAGGAAACAATATTAGTTACAGACGGTGCTTGAATGTTTGATCTAAGTCACTTTAATAAAAGAGGGAAAAAAGAGTGAAGCACACTCCAAAGACCTACCCCAAGCAGGACTGCATTTACAGGAGGGTTGTTTTGCTTCCCCTCTATCTTGAAATGACAAATTATGTGTGTTTTCAAGTATCAATTAATGTGGAGCTTGCATACTCAAAGGATGATATAACAACCCAAGGAAAATTACGTTACTTTTATGTCTTCTGTGTCTGAAGGAATTCTATTATATGTGAGGTGGTTAAACATGTCTGAAATGGTTTATTAATAGAAAAGTCTTTCAAAGGGAGATCTTAAATTCTTGATCACAATGAGATACTGAAGACAGAAAGCAGAGTCTATAATTAAAAAAAATAAAATCTTTTTCTAGGTTCAAAACTCTCTTTTTTTCTAGCTGTCCATCATCTGCTATCCACCAAAACACTGGAGGGTTTAAGGAGGTGACACAGACACCTGGTTAATAGTATTATTCTGAGAACTATGACAAAAATGTACATAGATCTAGATATAAATGTCTAAATCATCTACAAAAGGAGCTCCATTAACTAGTTTTAAAGACCTTGAATATGGAAATTATAAATTTAAATTATGATAGAAACTGTATTAGATAATATGGGTTGATCACAGAAGTGATTTGCAGATTCACAAAACTTTGACAAGTATCTTACCACAGATTTCAAAACCTTACTGAGTCATAGCTATCCTTTACATTAATAGATCAATTAAAGTGCAGCAGCTTATTGGACAAGTAATTCATTAACGAAAGGCAGCATGATCTAGTTAACAGGAACACGAAGTAACCCAGGAAAGAGGGGAAATTTCCACATTATTTTTCAAATATGGATCAAGGCTAAGGGTTATTTTGTCCTCTACAGAGATGCACTTGCAGGCGTGGGCATTTCACAAAGATGCTGCCGTCTCCGAGAGCCGGTATTGGATCCACAGACACCTGGGCTTGCCAAGCGCTTGTGTGGAGATTTGCACTCTCTCCAAACACCTCTGTGTCTAATTGGTGCACATGGATGGACTGAATTAGAGCTGCTTAATTGGGTGTCATACGTGTTCTGCTGCTGCCAGAGACTTCTTTTCAGCTCACAGATGTAAAGTGGCATTTACAGCAAAGGAACCGGAGCTCTGCCTTGTAAAGAAATCACAAGTGAACCTGTACTAAAGGATCCATTTGGGTTTTGGAAACATTAAAATGCCTCCAGCCTGTTCATTAAACTTTTTTAATTAAAAAATACTAATTTATCCTAACTGCAATTCTTGTAGAAAAAGACTAGTTTAATAACTTCTCTATATTGAGAGAAGGAAAAAAGCATTCAGAAGGGCAATGGTCCCATTTTCAGAATGAACCAGCTCTGGTAATATGGCAATTTTCTGACAGGAACAGTCTGTCTGACAGGGAGAGTCCATTTTTATCATTAAAAAACGCTTTTGCCTGGAATCTGAAGGTGCTTTAAGTTTTTAGTTTTAAGTTGCTTGTTGAAACCAAAGAGAAGTCATAAACAAAACAGAACTGATCTAATAAAACAGCTCAAGGATTTTCACTTATGTACATTGTAGAGATTTCTAATTTTCATTTGGTTTGTACTTTTCTTTTGACCCAAAGCCCCAGTGAGCTCCTCAGCCATATTTCAAAGCCGAAAACATGCAGTTCAAAACACGAGTGTGCTCTGCACCGGAGCCTTGCTCTGCCCGCAGTGTATGTCCAGCACCCAGCTTCGGGCCACATGCATTTTATTTGTGTTTAGGGCACATTAGACCAAAATGACACAGGAACCCCTTTTCCCTAAACACCCAGGGCATTATCAAGATTATATTTCACTGGTTCAGTTCAACTCGTAATTTTATGTTACCTGATAACCACTAGATTCCCCACACGTTAGCCGTACCCTGTTTGTCCACATAGCATCCAAAAATTGGGGAAAAGGGGCTTATTAGAAGGAATCCCTTCATGTTCCTGGGCCTAAAAATGTACATTGAACCTTTTGGGCTGCTGTAACTTTGTGAAATGAAGGTTTGGCATACAGTGCAGTTACCTATTACAAAGAAACCATGGTCTGTTACCTGAACTTGAGCTTTCCCACCACTCAGCCTCACGTCCCAGCACCAGGTTTAGCAACTGCCCATTACACAGAAAAGGCACAATCTGAACCCACGTTTCTGAAACACAAAGAATCTGTGCAGGATCTATAATATTGCCCTGGATTTGCTGGCAGTAGTTTTAAAGAAAAAAGGTTAAAACTGGAGCAGCGTATTTGAAAATAGCATTATGTATTTTCATTGGAACTATCTGCAGTCTCACGCAGGCCTCAGTGACTAGAAAGCAGGGTCTCAAAGCGATTCGAAAAAGAGAATAAACGTTATTAATATTGATTCTTCTCTTCTCTGAGAATTCCCTGCAGTCCTGCTCAGGGAACCAAGGTAGTGAACAGCAGCAAAAATCCAGCTTTTCTGGCGGGTGCCTGGGTAACATTCAGAGAAGCAAGCAAATATGTGATCCCTATTAGGGACAAGCGTATACCCCGTCTGCTGCGTGAACCCACGTCTCATCCTGCTGCTCTGGAACCTTAGCACATCTGCTCAGATTCCCAAACCTGACCCGCTTCTGAGAAGAGCGTTATTCAAATAGGTAACACCAAAATAATCAGCAGTTAGAAATGAACATCCGTTGATAGTGACTCTATCAGCATTTTTCTCTTGCTGGATTTTTTTTTTTCCTTAAGTAATTAAAAAGTGTCTCTGGAAGAGCAGTATGTACAGTATGTCATAAAGTCTCTCTGAACTACCTATATTTACCCCTGAAAGTGAATTCTTTATAAGACCTAGGATATCAAAGAAACGAGGGATCAAAGTAGTTTTAATAAGCAACCCAGTGTTTGTAGAACCTGCACTTTCATGTATCATGTTTTGTTCAAGTTCTTAATTTCGGTTCCTCACCACAGAAGGCACTTAAGATAACTATCTATAACCATATTGTCATGTTGAATCCTTTGATTATTTAACATGTACACCTTAGTGAAACAAAAATGCCTTTTTTTCCCCATAATATTTGGACTTCATTGTATTTTCTCACATGAAACATCGATTTGATTTGTTTGATAGTTGGAACATATAGTAGCATCATTTTCTTTAGTATTTCTACTTATATATTAATAGAGTTTAATGTAGTACAGTTTTATCTACTCCTGTACACCTTGATCTTTTTTTAAATTTCAAAATAAACACATAACAAAAGATGGTAAAAGCTACAGAAAATAAAGTTAACTGGGCCTTGAAAGAGAAACCAGAGGTTCCCCAGTGAACACCAGTATGCTCTTTAACATAGTAAAATCAATTTCTCACCCTCTTCTTTTTTGAAATCAGAGCTCTGCTATGTTTACAAATTGTTTTGTGGTGAAAACAAACTACTTAAAAAAACCCCAAACTCCCATATATATTTAATCTATAGTCATAATAAAATTGTCAGTAAAGACTGAGAATTATTACACTCTGGGTTAGAAGCACAGATTGAAAGATGAAGGAATCATAAGACCAGACTATGCAAAAAGCAATAATGACAAATGGATCTGGTAGCTATTCCAACTACACATCTGGATATAAAACTTTTTATTTTGCTCTGAAAATTACCATACTGTCAGTTTGGAATCTGAATGAGCAATGAGTTTGAAACCTTAACAGAAGCATACTGAAATATAAGCAGTGTAGACAAGTCTATTTTTTTCTCTTTTTTTTTCCTTGACGCGGTCAGGAAGTAGGAGATTGCTATGCCATCTCACTATGTCTCAAGACTTGGTAGCCAGAAATATCTGAAATGCACATGGTACTGCTTTTGTGGTTGCCTTTGAAAAGTCAAGAATACAAAGCCCTACATAGGAAAATCAAGATTTTATAATACATTGAAGTACAACTGTAGCATATCACGTTCAAAATGAAACAGAAAAGGCAGGACCTAAACCACTGTATTTGTAGTTTGTGTCTACTACTGTTTATATTAAGTGCTCTTCTATATATTCCTCTTTATGCCAGCTAGAAACAAAGTATTACTAGGTGATGGAATTGTGTATTTGACCAAGAAAACCTCCAAATCCATGTATGTTCATAGCTGAAACTTTTTTATATTACGTCTTTGGCAGTAAATTTCCCAGAGTAAAACATGCTTTTAAAGAGATTATGTAGAGACACTTTGCCTCTCTCATCTAGGACTTGTATCCTGCCATGTGGTAACCGTAGCAATCACTTACTTGAAAACACAATGTTAGGCCACTTGGTGTAGTTTCAGATATCCATCTGCAATTTGCAGAACAAAACAAAGAAACACACCACCATATGTTTAGCCAAGTCTATGGCATATCTATATGAAGAATTCTGCCAGGTCTTTGTAAGGCTTCCAGTAGGATCCACAGACCTAAAGAGAGGAGACTGTTCTATAGAAAAAGATTCACAAGATTAATTCCAACCCTGATGAGAAGTAAAAGCTTGTGTATAAATACCTAGATGACAGTTTAAAGGATCCCTTATAACAGTCTCTAGTACAGGCTAAGGAGGACATTTCCTTGGCTTCCACCAGCATGACTCCAGCAATCTTGGTCTCATTCAGTAAAGAGCACTGGAACAGCTTTCTAGACATTTCAGACACAAAGGCCATCCTTGAGCCTTCTTGAATACCAGGAAAAACAGGGAAACTCAACCCCAGCACCACGATAAGCACAGCAGCAGGATATTGCAAGAAAACATTGTTAATAGAAATAAAAATATGATATTTGGAGTCATATAAAAATAAGATGTCATCTCACGCTTTGCTTGCAACAGCAGTTGTCTTTGTAGTTCTGCAAGTTTCTGTTTGATCACTTCTAGCACTCACCTGATTCAGATCCAAACTGTGGATCTTCCTAAATATGATGTGATCAAGCCTAGCTGAGCCTTCCAAGCGAAACAACAGCTTGTACTGGATCAACAATCAGTGCTAATTAACAGGGCCAGCCGCAGAATACCTTTCCCTAATGCAGGTGACATAAACGTAATGGACCCAAGTCTTCAGCTATGGCTCTCTGCAATTCAAGGGTGCTACATGGGAGTGCGGGTGACATATCAGAGAGGGGAACTGGGCAAAACAGCTCCCTTGGCTTCTGTGCGTACAAAATAACTTCAGGGAAAAGTTCTGAAAGAGGATTTTAATTCCATGACAATCCAGGCAAGAGATTTCCCTGTGTTTCTTATCTTCTAGACCAGACCTAAATCAGGCTGTCATGTAATCAATGGACTATGATAGGCTGATTATCATGTAGGATAAGTGATATCTATTAGAAAAAATTGATCCTGACATAACTCAGAAAAGGGAGCAGCTTAAAGCTAGAGGCCATAGGCCCCGGACTGGCCTTTGTACATATTTAATGGCTGTCATTTTCCTGGAGGTGCCTGAAAACAGCAAAACTCTCAGGGTAAATCTATATTGATTGAATAATCCTTGTCATCTGTTAGGACTAACAAAGCTGTCACAGTACAGCCACAAGCAAACAGATTTTATTTGATAACTTTCTTTCCATTTCACCGTCGAAGCACAAGTGCTAGAGTTTCAAGGGAGCCCCTTCATGTTTGGTCTGTTTTCACTCAGGTAATTCCCTAGTGGAGACCCCTGTTTTCCGTGGCTGATTAACTGCCACATACTTAATTAAACCTGCAGCATCAGAATTACAGTTTATGAAGGATTCAGAAGCCGGCTGCCAGCGAACCCCTGATTCTGCGGGGCTTGTGCTATATTAGGAGCAGTGCCTGAATGATTATGGCTGGGAGCTCGATAGAGATTGTAGGGGTGGGTGTGCTTGAGGCTGTCCCTTGTGAGAGCATCTCCCTTTATGAATACAGAAAAATTCATCAAACAGAAATCATTAAATGGAGCAGATGGGGTTTTCTGTGTGGCTGAGGCGTAAAGTGCCTGGAGATGATGAGCATTACACAAGGCGGACGGGCAGATCAAAACGACAGCCCCGTGAAGGTGGACGGCGCAGGACCCTTTGCTATTGTCGTCCTCTCCGTGCACAACTCACTTTTGTAGGGATCAGAAATGGGGAACCTCACAGTCATGCTCCCCTGCAATCTCCCCCAAACCTCACCTGCTTTCCATCTGCCTTCTGAAATCCAAGTAAAACGATTGGAAAAATCAACGTTGGAAAGAATCAGAACACCCCAGCCCCTTAATTCCCTCATTCCATTCTCTAATGGCATTTAATACATGACAATTGTTTTTATTTTCATTCAGTATTTTTTAAATAGGTCAAAATTTTATTCTGTTTCTATTTTTAAAAGCTAGAAATTATTTTGCTTCCCTTGAGATTCAGGTACCTGAACCTCAACACAGAAGTGTATATGGGCAGATTTGAGCTGTGTTTTATTTGTTGAGGCCAATATTCAACCCTTCTTGAAACATAAGCACAAATCCAGGCACCTGAGCGTCCCCAGACAGGGTTGCAAGGGATGAACATCACGCATGGGCCTTGTCCTGGCTCTGGGAGTGAATTTTGCCCGCAGAGATTTCAGAAATACTTTCGCTTATTTCAATAGAAAATTCTGCCTCTTAAGCCCACAAAGGCACCTTGATGCAAAAGTGCATTTATTCCTCCTAAGTGCAGTTGCATCATGCTTTTTTACCTATCATTTAAGAGTGTTTATTTCCACCCTCCTCTTAAAACGCATGGAAAGCAAAGGCTTTAACAGGGAACACGAAGTGGCAGATTTAGAGTGCCGGAATGACAACTGCTGAGGGCAATTTTTTGTTTCAATGGGAGGGTGAAATGTTGATTATTTTAACCTTACCTGCAAGTAGCAGATGTTTCAATTTTGCTTCATCTTCACCTACCAGAGCTCTTTTTAAATTCAAAAAGCCAGTAATTTTGTTTTATATTTCATCTTTATAGGCAGCCATAAAATCTATCAGTCTTAATGATCCTATTAATTGCCTTTGATTTTTAGCACCATTTTCACTGATTTCTTTTCAGAAATATACACACGGTCTTTCAGTGCAATCATCTTACAAACATTATTTATAGAAAGCTGACCCATCACTGAAATCCTGCCACTCAGGAATCTGGGAAGTTAGCTCGACAATTATCAACATTTACCAAAAAAGTAAAGAAAGGAAAAGTCAAATGAAAATCAGGGTTAAAAGGTTAAGTAATACAAAATAAATAGCCCCATAGAAATTTTTCCAGAAACAGCATCTGCGGATCCTGCATGCTTTTAAAAACACTAGGGGTTTTTTTTAAGGATTGAAAACCATCAAGAAGGACTCTAAATTTTTTTTTGTTGTTGTTGTTAAAATAATTCCCTCACCTGAGAAGGCAGTTACTCAATACGGCGTTCCCTGCTGTTGAAACCCAGGACAGTGTCTCAACAGAGCCTTTCCATAGGATGAGTTACAAAGCAACATGAGGTTTTAGTGATCTGGAAAAGTTCTCATGATGCCATTGCTTCCTCCTTTTCCATATAAAATATATCTTTCCTTAAGCATATATGGATTAACTGATCTCAGGTTAGGGCAAACTGGGAGTAACTCTTTTGATCTCGTTTAATGTAAACGATGAGGGAATCCTGCTGCTGCTGTACCCGCGTTCCTGCATCTCGGCATCCCATATTAACCAGCCTCCTCCTTGGGTCTCCTGCATTAACAGCTCTGCACATACCCCAAACTGCACAGTCTTCCCTTGCAGCTTATTAGGCTTCTAAACATTAATTATCAGAAAAGAAAAACAACAACAACAACAAACCAACCAACAAAATCACACGCTGTAAACTGAGACCTTGTTCTTCACACGTACTAGGGGTAGCAGACAGCACCTACCCGTGTTTTAACACAGCCCATTTACTCAAGAAGCCTTTCATGGGGAGATTTTCAGACAACCAAAGTAGCAGAGCTGGGTTCTCTCCTAAGGAAAAAAAGAAGTTTGACATGCTTGGGCATTAACTCTGTGTGGATCTCATTTGAACCACCTTTAGATCAAAGCACAGGTTTTTCCTGGTTATGCTTAAAAAAAAAAACCCACTTACTTTCTGGTTTCAAAAGGAAAAGATCTGCTGACTTAGACATCAATAGCTAGCTTAAAACTCAGTGAATAGCACTATTAACTTTTTATTTTTTATTAGGCCACTTGTTCCACTCCCACATCCAAATGCTTGGAGCTCTTTGTAAGCAGCCAGAACGGAGGAAATGCGGGAAAAACCCTACACATCTCAGAAATGCCATCTCATTAGACGATGCTGCTGTACAAAATGACTTCACATGCCCTTGTTCATTCGGTTAGATCACAGTGCCAAATTTTTCAGATTCTCAACTGGAAAAAAGGAATGGTCCTACCACAGTAAACGCTGCCTCTCTCCCCCCACCCCTCTTAGTTTCTCCAGTCTACTGATGGAGTGTTAATGTCACATGCCTGCCAGGAGGATTAAGCCTAGATTGCATACAATCTGTTTTACGATACTAACGTGAGATACAGCGAGATAGGCAAAAGAAAACAACAATTACCTGACACATCAGTTTTTCTAACACAGGGAATTGTTTACATTCCTCTTAAATTAAAAAAAAAAAAAAAGAGAAAGAAAAAAGTAGGGAAATATTCTTCCTTTTTTAACTAATGCAGCCCCAATCTCTTTCTGAGCTTTCAAAGTATGTACTTTTTTTGTAAATATGCCAAAGTCAAGGCCTGTACAGCATGTGATCTATAATAAACTTCAAAAGAACACCTTTGACATTTTAGATAACTTGCAAATGATGATGCAGAAAGATCTTTTGCCACTACAAAGAAAGAACAAAAGAACCAACATGAAAGAGAAATCAATAAACATATGGCAATTAATAAAACATTTTCTATGAATACCCTACAAAGAGTTTTACAACAGTATAAAAATCCAACAGTTGTTTCAATGTGGATTTAAAAAGTATCAGCTGTTATATTAAGATATTCTTTTTAAGCAACAAAATGTACGTAAAATAACGGATATGGATTTTGTTGTAAATCCATCAGTTGCAGCGTTATGGATCAACTGGGAATTTTTTTTAAGGTGACCCAACAAATTCTGTAATGAAACCATTCATTTTTTTAGGGAAAAGAAACAATAGTTGGATTCAGGAGCATTTGTTTGTTGCCGTATGGTTCAACTCAGCAAGTTTGACCAGTTTTAGTGGCTTTAAAAAAAAAAAAAAAAAATCACGTCTTGATTTTTTAAAACACATCTATTGATTTTCTTTATAAGTAACATTACACTAACCATTAGGATGGACATTACAATATCTTCATTGTAACCTACATGCAATAATTTATCATCATCGTAAAGACATATCTACTTGCACACTGTTAACCTACCTTCTCCCTTTTCAGCAGCGAGCAGTTCCAGTTCCATAAATATTGTCAATAAACCTTGTAAACTCTGAGCAACCCAGGAGAGAGGGCTTATATTGTCATGTGCTCCCCACACTTTATGAAGCACCCTTATGGCCTGCTCGGCCTGGCCGCTCTGGTCTCCACAAAGATACGCGCGCCTCTTCTGCTGTCTTGTATGCATTCAAATATTCTAATTCTACATTAAGGCAATTCTACATTAAGGACGCATTTTGAACATCAGCATTAGAACAAGGTATTTTCTCCTGAGATGTTGGAAGGTCCAGTTTGTCTACTTTCGTTGGAAAAAATCAAAAATTCAGGAAAACTGTTTATGAGTTGGGCCTGCCTCCGTTCCAGACAGGAGAGGGAGAAGCTCGTTTCTGAGCCATTGTCACCAACGCAAAACTTTGTGGTTGGGAAAGCCCAGAGAAATTTCATTTCATGATGTGGTTTTTAATGGGGCCTTCTACCAACACTAGAAAATAAACCCATGAAATGGCAAAAGAATGTGCATGCAGAAAATTCCCAGTGCTACCCAGGAAAGGCTCTGTATTTCTTTTGTATAGTCTCTATATTCTGTATGCAGGAGTCGGGGAGAGTTAGCATTATTATGCTTTATGGTTTAATTGTTTTCCCTCATTGTCTGCTGTGCAAAGATCACACAGTACAGGAGATGAGCAGCCAAATTTAACATCTTTCCAAGGCTATCGTAAATCACATTTGTATTTTCAGAACAGCACAGAGCAGCAATTTTGAGGATGTGAGCAGAAGTAAAAAGCCAGAAGGATCCAGGTTAGTGTAAGCTCAATTAAACCTGCTTAAAGTTTCTCCAGCCCCTGTCTTAGGCTGAAGAGAAACTACTTTTCATAAATCATGTTTTGAGACCCTCTCCTGAGTGAGAACTTACAGGTGTTCAATTTAAACTTCCATGAAATAATGCATTTACCTCCTTTCAGATTTGTCAAGTGAGGTTTAGAGCACATTTTGCTCTCCGTGACTCTCTTATCTTTGTTCTCTGAGCACCGACAACTGGGGGGAGCCCGGCCCAACAGCAATGCGCACTATCAGCCCAAAACTTAGTGCTAAATCCTCCTCACCACGACCCAGGCAGGATGAACAGTGGCCCAAAGAACTTCTGGAAAACTGACAAACTAATCATGCATATAATTGCTTCTTGACTTTTGCTCCTGCTGTGGCAGGACTTAATAATAACCTCAAAGGTTAGTGTTGGAACACACACATCATTTAAATGACTCCAGGATGACACACTGCAATAACATTATTAATTCTTGCAGGCCCGCTCCCCAGCGCTTCCAAAAGATTCAAAAGAAAATGGCTTAAAAGCCGGTAAGAGGAAGCGTGTGTCAGGTTAGTTTCGCTAATTAGAACTTGGGGCTCATTGTAACACAGCTACGAACTTGTTTGATAGCTCCTTGAAGGCAGACGATTCGTGAGCCAGTTTCTATAACCGCTTTCATGTCAAATTACTTAGCAGTTCTCTCAAATAGGAGTCACGAATGGAAAGCATCTATATTTTGGTTCATTTTGATAATTAAAGACAAATTGAGAATTAAAGACAATGGATTCAAAAAGACTTGTCCCTCAGCACACTGTTTGAAGAAGGAACTGGCACTTAGCACCACATTGTGAGTCTAGTCCAAAGCACTGTAGTCAATTGGGAAGTGTCTTTCAACGAGGCAGTGCTTTGGATAAAGCCATGGAAGAAAATTATTTGAATGGAAAATGCTTCAGATCTCTAGAATGATTCAGTGCTCAGAAAACCAACCACACTTATTAACTAGAGACCTCAAGATAAACTGTTTCATTAGTCTCAACTGCAAGGGATTATCTGGCAACTCTGCCACGGATGGAACGCTTTCGGGTTCGTTATCATAAAATATTTCCTATTTTTAAAAAGCTCTATATTATATAGCTTAGTGTTGCTAGAGACTTTGCTTTTCATATCAGAAATTCAGTTTTAACAGCTTACAGTGGAAAACTTTAAAAATTACTAAAAATTATTAAATATTATATTTTTTAAAAAATAATTTTAAAATTAATAAATGCCCCCCCAAAATAAATCAAGTTTTGGAGAAGCCAAAATTACCAATTAAGTTGAGTAAAACACAGCAAATGGTACTATCCCACAGGTAAACGAGGGAAGAAAGCATACCTAACAAATGTTAAAATAGCTGACACTTTAAAATAAAAATTTGAGAGTTCCAAGGTAACTTGTTCTCATTTAAGCATAGATCTAAATTAAAAGGAAAGATTAAACAAGAGCTATGTAACTCCCCAAAAGAAGTAAAATGCTTTGCTTTGAATCGAGCAAAACGCATGGCTTGACTTTAAATGATATTTTTAATTTTAGAAAGACCCCTTCAGTGACCACTGTGAGCGGTGGGAGCAAGCGGGTAAGTGCGGGGCTGAGGCAGCCCCTCCTGGCTACAGACGCCTTTGCCTTGGAGAAAGCAGCGTTAGAGCCGTTAGCAAAGCAAAGTCCCTCTGCCTCCCGAGAACACCACCTATACCATTATTTGCCAAAAGAAAATAATAGTGTTTCCAAAGCAGTAGCAACTGGACATCCTTAGCTGACAGAGATTTATTTTATTTTCCTCTTTCATTTATTTATTCTTCATTCCTATATCTTAGTTCAGATCTTTCAAATTTACCTACAGCTACCAGATTAAGCTGGAGAATTTATCATAATTATCCATTTCCCTCCTCTTTGCAGTGAAGCAGGTAGCCACGTTGCAGGAGAGTTTCACATGGATGCATGAGCAATACATATATATATATATATATGTATGTATAAAATCATCAAAGAATACTTGCCTTGATTTAGTACCAGAATCTAATCACAGATTCTGGCTAAGTTAGTGCTCTAAAGGCCTGTCATTTATTAAGTGGCATAGATTTGGAGAGTACCCTAGGGGGAACGCTGGACTTTATGGATTACAAGAGATCTGTGTTTTGTGCTTTAGGAGGGCTGTGGGATCTCTGCCAGCCCTTTCAACACCACGGCCACGCACAGCTTGAATGGACTTTGCCCTTCTTCGGATGGTCAGAAGGAAATCACGTTTCCAAAACCAAGGGGGAAAAAATATTGTGTTCACCCCAAAACTTTCTAACTATATTAATCCAACCAGTTCCTAGTATTTCAAACATACTGAAGAGCACTGGCATTCAGAAAAAGCAGCTAATATTATAACTTTTTTCCCTTCTAGAAAGTCATCTAGTTGTTAAGAGCAAATTAATTTTCTGCATGAAATTCAGTTTAAGCAAATTATTAAGCATAAAGCAGTCCTCCCTTCTTTGCTTTTCAAGGCATGCATTAACTTCTTTTCTGAATTAAACATCAATAAAAAGGCATGTCATTAGTGTTTATTCTGAATGGTATTTTTTTAATATAATTTCATTGACTTTCAAGTAAGTCCAAATTCTAATATGATTTCCATCCCTCTGTCATGTTAATTTCTCCAGTGCAGTCCATCTAAGCCATTATATAACAGTATTATAAATAATCTTCTAATATCCACTTCACAACTCTTTAATTGATAGCATTCACCAGAGCACATTAGGCAGGTGCTCTTTTTTTTTTTTTCTTTTGGAAGGATAAAATGAAACATTTTAAAACAAGTTTCATCTTTTCTTTCCCAGGCAAGTTCCTGCTTCAGCATAACCAAGGTTTACGTTGACGGTACCTTCTCTGCGTAATGCCCCAAAGATGGAAAATGTCTACTGGCAACATACAATTAAAGCAGGAGGCAAGGGAAGCAATGGCAATATATACTCCTAAACAAAGGTGCACACGTGTAGCAAAGAGGTCTGATGCTATAATGAAAACCCTTTGAAAAAAATTTTTAAGTATAAAATATCTTTGGTCGAGTTCTTTACAGTTTGATGAAAAAAAAAGCAACAGTTAAACCAACCTGCCGCTGCCAAAATCTCAATACTACATACAGTAAATTCTAGAACATGTTTTTTTAATATGCCTTAACATTGAACATATAAGGCAAACCAGCCCAAATTACTCTTGTCTAATTTGCACAAGCCTGACCTATACATCAGTATCCCTGGCACATCTAAATGGAAGGCCCTATTAGGATCTATTTTTTTCCTTGGCTTCTGCAAAAGGAAAGGAGCATCTGTCTCTCCCAAGTACTGTTGAGGGGGAAAAACCCCACACTGTTATTGCCAACTGCTACATAAATTTTCTAATTCTGTACTCTGATTCTTGGCAAATTTAATTAAGTAATTGAAAGCAAGGCTGGAACTTCCTGCTGCCATGGCAGGGTGGTTGGAACTAGATGATCCTTAAGGTCCCTTCCGACCTTGACAATTCCAGGATTCTATGGCAGGCTCTGAGTAAAGAGCTGGGAAGTTCTATTTATGCTGCCTCAGATACAGGAACTTGATTAACTCTAGTTGTTACTGCAGTTGTCAGTTGTCCACCTGAAATACTAAGGCAATACTAGTGCAGTATATCCTCTGGTTAATCTTATGCTTTCCACTGACCATCTGTTCTTCAGGGATCTATAACTTATAAGAACTGAAGTTTCAATATGAACCCTTCAAGCTCATTTCTAATAGTTGAGCACATACATTAAACGCATAACGAAGCAGCTACGTGATGCCTAACTTCCTGGCTGCTGGCTAGCAGACACCAGTAAACACCTGCTGAGCTTTCGCATACCAGAGTGACTTTTCGGTTGCTCCACAGATGCATCAGTTAGAAGTGGTGTGTCCCACACTGGTTAAAATACCTTAGAGAAGCCGCCAGCTCTTCAGGTCTCCCTTCATCTCAATCACTGAAGTTTCTTGTTTCAACTCTCCCCTCTCCTACAGGCTACAGAAAGCACTGGAGTAATGCCTCCTCACAGCTGGCTATATCGGCCATTTACCTCTTAAGTTGCTTTTATTTGCTGTTTTAGATTTGTTTTTATGAAGTTGAAGCTGCTTGTCTACACCTTTGAAGCTCTGCTGTGTATCACTTTTACCCCTGTATTATCTCCGATGATTTGCATCCCTCCCAAAACTCTTTCGAATTACAACATTTCAGACCTTGTTCCCTAGTCTTACTGTACCCCTGTGACTTTCACCTCTGTGAAAATCAACTCGTAGCTGGCTTGGTAACCCTCTAGCTCAGGGGAAACCACATGCTGGCACAAGAGGATGCATGGTTCATAAGTGAGGTCATCTGGGAATGAGATGAGGCGGTTCAGAGATGACTACAGAGAAAAGCTGGGGGAGCTACGGGTCTGGAAGGCAAGGAGCAAGGTTTGGACACAGCCTCTGCCGGGGCATGGGCAGGTCGATATTGATTTGCAGGAAATCAGGAGGCTGGGAAGGCTGACCTGAACAATTCTACACATTTCAGATGAAAGGACCGACTGTGGGCTGGGAATAAACAGGCACGAGGGGACTGAGTCTGGAGGAGGTGTGGGGAGGGAGGCCCCACCTTCCTACCCCAGACCAGACATCCCCTCCTCGGGAGCTGGCATGTGCTGCTTCTTGTCTGCGCTTGCACTTTGCGGCAGCTACGCTAGTAAAGCAACTCTGTTCCTTATCAGGCCACACGTTTATGGGAATCTCTCACAGGCCCAGACACTGGAAGAGCTGGTGCTCGGAAAAGTGAGAGCATTTGCTTCCAGTTACTGGAATATGCACGTTTCCAACCAGGCAGTGAGACCCCAGTGCCCTCGTACAGGGGCCTTCAGTAGGATTAGTTACATCTTCCCTTGAGTTAGGTCCTCCTCCCTTTTTCTCTTCATCTCACTCTCTTGTAACAGAAATAAAGCTTTCAGTAATATGCAAACAGCTTGAAAGATGAGGCGCACCAACTTTGCCACTGCTCCTAAATGTACTTACACAAAGTCAGGCATGGGAAAGGTTCACACAAGTAAGTTTGTTCACAGTCTTGGTCTTCAAGAAGCAAAGAATGAAGGACAGGTGGTTTTCTATAGCTTCAGGCAGCATCAGGCTCATCAGCAGTAGGTTTCCATCCTTCATGAAACCATATCACTCATCATAAAGAAGGCGTGACTACTGTCTATATGTATAAAGCCAATCTTAAGAGAGTGAGTTTTAAACAAAGATCATCTTCTAAACCATGCAGACCTGATGGGGAAAAGCCCTTTCAAACCATTGATCTCTCTAGGAATATGGAATGGATCAGTCATGTCATCAATACAGCCTCAAGAGTCTCATGCGCTGGCCACAGTGGGTGTCGGCAGGATTTGACCAGACATACTTTCTTGCACTATATCGGCGCATCAGTGTAGTAAGCCTGAAATTCTGTTAGGGGAAAAAGAAGAAGAAGGAGGAAAAAAAAACACACTTCAAAGGAAAATGAGTGTTTTGATTGATTTTGTTTCTTCTGTAAGTCACAGACATTAGCTATGTTCAAATAACCTAAATGTTATAAACCAGTAATAAAACCCCACATTCCAGAATGGAGAATTCTGCTTTTCTTTCTTGTCTTTATATTGAAGATCAGCTTTAACTCTTTTCCTCCCATTTCAGCTAAGTCAGATGCTTGAAATTATCAAAACACAAGATTCCCTCCATTTTCATAAGCAGATTTTCAGCTTTTAGCTTGCCATTCTGATTAAAATAAGCTCTTACAAAGTTTTAACTCACTAAATTAAAGATACATACTTGAGATCTTGACACTTCTGTGACAATTATTTTCTAAGATCCATTTTTTCCCCCTTAATTGCTAACATACTAATGTTGCAAAATGGTATTTCACAGGCACATTACTTCTGAAGTTACTTATTAATGCTAGGATTTTCCCCTAGCACTAAACCTAGGTTGCAGTTGTCTCCTTCTTCTTAGTTCTGGCATGACTTTGACCGGTTGAATCCCCAAATATGTATCAGTAATCAAAAGGTATATTTCAGTACAGGAGAACCTGTTTGGAAGAATTCTTCTCATTTCTTCTCTGCTTGTTTTATCTTTGCTTGAGATGTGAATAATTCATAGGCCTCTGTCTGCTTTACAGTCAAACGCATTCTGTCCACCCAAGACTGTTCGACTTTGTGATTTATTATTTAATAATTTGCAGGGCTGCGCTGTTGTAAGGTGAGCATTGTGACTGCTTGCAGAACTGTTACAATCTGGTCTAGTTAGCTGTCCTTTCTTTCCCTCTCTCCAAACAGCAGCAGTTATTGATTTTTTTTACAAACCTCTGCCATGTAATCCCACAGCTGCTGATCTCAAAGCTGTTACTATAAAGTAAAAGTTGGCCCTTCTTCTTGAAAACAAGAAGTCATGTTTTGATTCACTTTTTCTTTCTTTTTTTTTTTTTTTATCAATTGTTTCTTTTTTCTCCTTCTTTTGTGCCTCAGTCAATGACAATATCCAGGAAGTGCCACTGGCTTCTCTTAAGGATAAAAATGAAAAATGAAAGCCTTTGGGGGAAATACATGCTGATCCTTTCATTACACCTGCAAAAAATGCCTGTCTGAAACTTTTCAACCTTTGAAACTTTTCCAATGGAAGTTGAGCTATTTCATCTATTATCTTGGCAACAATTACGCATAGTGTTGCCTCCAAATAATACGATATTTGTGTTTAAAACCCACTGCAAGTTATCAGTCACACATAATGGTGAAAAGAACTACTCCAAAAAACACAGTGCCTCCTAATTCTTAAAGATTTACTATGCTGCCAAGCACAGCGATACTAATCAGTGTGCAATTAGGGCCTGATCGATTGGCTTCAACTGACTTTGGATCAGGACTGTAACAGGCATTGAGGGCACAGGCACAGCAATTGTAGTCCCTAGTGAATTAACTTCTGTACAGGCTATTTTCTACCTGTCAATTAATTATAGGATTTGCAGCCTTTGAAGACTAAAGACATTATAGGAAAAAAACCCCAAATTCTTTCTCTTTGCTACTGTGAACCCTCAGCAAAACATCGGTGGACATCTTCTCATACTGTCCACTTCCTCTCCTGTCCATGCCTTAATCACATCGTTGCACTAAAGCATGTAAGCTTATGCCTAAACTGGGAGAGAAATCTTTCTGGGCCGATGCGTGCACTTCAGTACCATCCTGACTCCATTTCAGCATAGGACTTAGAGTAAACAAGCTTGTGGACTCATGCTACATTGGGAGGGAAGCCCAGTCCCTTGGGCGAGACCGGAGGTGGTCATTCTCTGGCTACATACCCTGAGGCTTGTAGGGAGGACTTGGGACAAAGATTCTTGGATACTTATGGGAGGTATTTGAAAGTAAGTTTAACAGTAACTCAAGATTCATGCAGAATTACCCTTAACGGAATCTATTTCGTACCCCGAAATACAGCGCTCTGTTTCACCACTCCACCACCTCACACTCTTTGGTTTCTATTTGGGGTATAATGGCTTATCTTTAGTAATGACATCTTCTGGTAGGAGGATTTTAGCACAAACCTAAGTCTTGCAAAACTTTCTGCAAGTAGATTTGCCTCAGCCACGTACGTTAAATCAATTAATTCAAGAGAGGCTCATTAATACAAAATCCCTTACTTTTGGTTTACTTTAGTTTGATTAGATACTCTAAGACATGCCACAGTTGTTGCATGTATATCTGGGTTGCCCATGAATGGAAAGGCCTGAAAATAAACTCCAACCTATAGAGAGTTACTGTAACAAGCAGAGATCCTTCCCACAGCAGAGCTGGGTTGCTGCCTGGCGCGCTAGCTGAAGGTTCTGAATTACTTTTACCATCACCTCTGGAGGCATACTGGAGGAAGAAAACACACATCTCTGCTAAGAGAGCCTCAGCTGAGAGGAAGAATTTATTTCCCTTTTCTACTTATGCCTGCCTTCCATTATTTATTCAAGCCAGGGAGTGAAAACAGTAGGATTTTGGCAATGCCTAATGTTTTACATTAATAGTATTGGAAAATCTTTATGATAGCAGATACTCACATTGCTAGAATACTTGCACTCTGCATATTGCTACCCTACTAGGTTTTTCTTTAAAAAAAACAGGCAGCGAAACAAAATATTGCAATAACACAACAAATCTTTAAGCTCATTATGAAGAGGGTAATTTGATTGTATTCCAAAGTAAAGCCCTAAAAGGCGCACCTTCTTCCCTTGAACACAAAAACTGCACATACTGTGTAGTTTTTTCCCCAACCAATCGGAAATCTGACAGATTTACCTGCTTAAACTAGACATTGTCTTCCACTCTCTCCCACCACCCCTCAGTTCCAGCCCACGGGCTTGATTTTACACCTGGGAAAACCACTACTCAGAAGCTCTTCCTTTAGACCTCCTCGTTTGAAAGGTCTAATAACCCAGATAAAGAAGAGTACTTAAACTTGCATAATACCTTTAATGACTCCCTGGGGGAAGCTGCCGCACAATTCATTTAACTCTTTGTACATAGACTTTCATCCTGGGTGCTTATATGTTAATGACCTCTAATGTGCAAGCCATTAGCACCTTTCACCATAATCTCCTCCCAATGTCCATTTAGATTACAGTAATGGCCACTAGTAATGTAAAGGAACAGCTACCAGCAATGATATCATCATAATGACTTCACTTCACAAGTCTCCTGATGCCTGGTAATCACATACCCTTGCATATACTCCCCGAACGCACTGAACGCATGCACCTTGTCCAGATACTCCAGTTCCCATCTTTTAGACATATTGGACTTCACTTGGATGTGGCTACCTCCATGGACATAATCTTACAGTCAAAAATTTAAATAGCTTAGCCTGTATTTCCAGGCCTAAAGCAGAAGTGAGCAAATTACAAATTTAAGTACCTGCTTTTTTCAGATAGGAAAGACAATACTATGAAGGTTAGGGATATTTTTGATGGTAAAATAACATTACTGAAACATTCTTCTGGAGAAGAATCAGACCCTTCGAGTAGTGGCACAAAGTTAGCTTGCTTCTGTATACAGGAAGTATACAAGTATACTGCAGACAAAGCGCTTCTCACACTGCACAAATGATCTCACTGATTAAGATAGGTAAGAATCGCCAATTATGTCCTTTTCCAATTACCTTGGTCTATAAATCTATATTGTACCTGAACGATTTCCCTGCTAAAAAAACATTTTTCAGCCGAAGAGCTGGTTGACTGATTTTCAGTAGCANTTGGAGAATTCAATGCACGGTTTGAAGTGATCCTTGCAGGGCTTTTTTTCCCTTCAAAACGTAGGGGGGAAACAGTCAACTCTAACACTACCAATTGCAATACCCTTTTGTAGAAATGGGGACGGAGCCAATTACACAAAATATTCAAGCATATGCCTTCGTGTAATAATACGGATTGTTGTATTTCGTGTAACAATATGGATTGTTGTATTTACCGCAGAGGAGCAGGTGCGTACTTGAAATACAGACCTTTATGAGACGCCGAGTGCTCTGAAGGCTGAATGCCTTCAGCGTTCAGTATGTCACAAGATGAGACCTCTGAAAAAAGGCCAATTCTGACAGTTTCACTCCCAGCATAATTTCACTTTTTTACATGAGAACAGTATGTAGATGGCTGGCTGAATACACAGGAAAGAGGTATCTTAGGTTATTAGGCAACTCTGTAACTTCATCAACCTACACAGAAACAGTTTAAAATAAACCGAGCTACTGACGGGGGGACAGGGGGCTTTCCCTCCTTTCTCTTCTATTTATAAGATATATATATGTTCATATATCAGAAACTTCTCTTCATTGTTAGGTCTGGCAGGTAAATCCCAGCCCTTGGTACAATAGCAGCTAGTATGCTAGCAATCACTGAGAGATGGATGAATAATTAATAATAGAAATAAATAACTGATTATTAAACAAGTAAATGTTTTCTTCTGTAACTGATAATGCAAACAGTTTCTAGGTTATATTCTGCTTTGCAGTGAAGGCTTCCAAACATTACCTTCAATACAGACAAAAGCACCTCAGATAGTTCTTTCATACAGAATGCTAAATTATGTTATTGCTTTTATACACTATTCCCAATGCTTATTGCATATTCACTTGTATACATCTAGTGCAACATTATTATCTTGTTTTGATTTTCTTTCTTCCTCCACCCCTACCCCCCTAACCTCCTGTCAACAGTTGGGGAAGCTGCTAATGCTGTATTGTATATTCATTATCCTAGCTTTTTCTTTACAAATATCATTATAACATCCTGCATTTGTAAAGTAAATAATTAAACATTCTAGAAAGTCTTATAGGACACAGTAATCTAACAGATGAAAGACATCAGAAATGTGAAAATCAAATGGAAGCACATGTAATATGTATCTTTTAAAAGAGTTTTCATAAAATAGGGTTAATGTGTTAATCAACCATATTTAAAATGCTAATTAATCACTGACTTAGAGTCTAGTCATAAATAATTGAATGTCCTATTTATGCAGAATTTCTCGTACTTGGAAATGTGTGGCATTCATACTGGTCTTGCAGGATGCAGCACAGCATCAGCACTCCTTGAGCTGCCTTAGCCCGGTGTTTGGGTAGCGCAATCACAACTGCCTGCGACGCGGTTATATTTGCCAATCACACTCTTGCAATTAACCTAATCTCTCCCATCACTACATATATCATCATAATGGCAAAATACAAAGAGCTGCATTAAGCGTGTCACTTTGCCAGCAGTCCAACCATGGAACTGAGAGGCACAGAAAGTGAATTTTTGGAGAATCAAGCCAGTTGTGGATATGCTTCTTCCCACCCCCCGCTCTTTTCAAGGCATCTCCCTTTTCTTCTTTGAAGGCTAGTCATGCCCCTAGACATGGGGAAGTAGTCCACGCTCAAAAAGCACTGGGTTTAGAATCAAGTTTCTAACGTTACAATACACATTTCTTCCTTCTCTAAGGACTCCATCTTAGAGAATGTGTCTATCAGTCTTCATGTTTGCACCCATGCTACTGGTTGCAATGTGAGATCCACACATTTGTGAAAAAGCGAAAATAGTGCTGGCAAACACAGCATCTTTAGTTCCCAGCTAAACTCAAACTCCTTTAGAGAGGATGAGAGAGATGATCCCTGACAAAGAATGTAAGATTCTCATGGAACTAGTTGAAAATTTCTCTATGAAAATATATGTGTCAAAACCTTAACCCTTCATGATTTTCATGAAATTCTCAAATGTCGATTGTGTTAAAGCTTCATGATTACTTAAAATGGGTGTACATATACATCCAAAACAAAATAAAAAAAAAACCAATCGGGGGATAATACACATTATCATGCTAAAAAAATGCTAACTCTTAAAATAAAATTACAGTAGCACAGGAGTTATCTGAATTCTCAACACATGTCCTAAATGGGAGATTTTTTTTTTCCCTGCTTTGTCTCTACTTTGGTATGAAGAGGTAAATTAGTCCTTGCCTAATGTGATTTAGTGGACAGGCTGGCAATGTAACTTGTCATTAAAGAATGAGAGCAAGAAGAAGAATAGATCCCTCCTTCTAATCCTTTTTGACAGCCTAACAGAATACCAATTTACCATTTGATGAAGGCTTCAGGATGTTAGGAAACCTCTACAGGGACTTCGAGTTCTGCACAGAAAGGGATGAAGACGAGGAAGTAGCCAAAGTTGGTCGGGAAAAAATGGCTCTGGAACAGGAGCAGCTCTATAAATGGCTGGTTGCAAGCCAGTTGGCATCCTTTAAAATTTGGACACTCCAACTAACCCAATGGAAATTAGCTGGTGGACCTTGTGGAGAATCATTCGGCATTAAAAGAGAAAGAGAGAACTGCTTCAAGGGACAGGGGAAGCTTTCCAAAGAAAGCTTGGGCTGACGATTGCCTGTCAGCATGCTTGGGAATATTTGATATGGTTGGTCATGTCTCCATGGTACAGCAGTGTGATTATCACTATTAAATCTTTGCCTTTAAGAACCTCTTAAAAAAAGGATTCATAATCCAAACACACGACTCCAAAACAGACACTCTTCTTCTTTTCCCTACTGGGTAGGTAGTACCGGCACAGCTAAAGCTGACAAGGGGCAATGCTAAGTTCAGTAACTGTCTTTTTCCCCAGGGAACAGCCTCTGGGCTAGTGTAAGCAAGTAAACAGTGGTCTAGAGAAGAGCTACTTCTGAAATATTTTGCTTTTATCCTGTTACCCAAGAAATACTGATCAACACTAAAGTAGAAATCCAGCATCCAAATCCTTTGGAGTTCTCACTTTGGAGGAGTTCTGTGGCACTACCCAATTTCCTATTCCATTCCTATTTCCAAGGAAAAAGGCCCCTATTTTTGAAATGCAACTTATTGCTAGCTCTCAGTAAAAGGTATTTTTCTATAGCCCTCTTCCTTCAAGAGCCTGATTTAAAAAAAAATGAGCTTAATGAGCATTGCTCATAAGAGAGCAACGTGTTATTTTCAGCAACAAGGTAAATTGGTTTGTGATCCAGATTACTCTTTTCTGGCAGCTCTGTAATTCAAAGAATTACAGTGACAGTGCAGGAAGCAGCAGTTCTAGTGGAAATGATCCTCAGTCAATATGGAGGTTTTGGCAGCGGTGAGAAATGCAAGGTTCTTCTGCAATCATTACGCCTTTTGCCAATCATGCATGATGCGATTAATATGTTGATGATATCTCTCTCTAACATATTGAGTTAGTGTTTGTGTCTATCCGCTTCCCTCTACTGGACAAAATCAGAGCTGTTCAAGTGTTTATGATATCTTGTCATTGTAAGTGGTTGGCCCAAGAGAGGGATACGTGCCCTGTGACAATGAGCAACTACTAATGCAGATTCTCCTTTAGCTCAAGTGATAGAAGCTTGTGCGGTTGGAGCAGAAGGTCACGAATGTAATTCTTCCTGTTAAGTTAGGCTATTAAGCTGATAACCATGATGGCTGCATGCCAGCAGAGAACAGATACACCTCCACCCTTTCTGTTCTGGGTTAGCACCATTCAACCTCCTTTAAACTGCCTTCTTTTCTCCTGTCTCCAAGCTCCTTATTCAGAGATGAAAGGAAAAGAAAGGAAGAGAAAGCAAAAGAGAAAAGGCAGAGAGAAGCTCTCCAAAACAACCCAGCAGAAGCCTTCCTGTGCTGGTGGGCCAGCATGGCTTCCTACTCTACAGACAGCGGCCCGTAGGTATGCCAGAAATGCTAAGTGTTACTCTAGATGTTGTTTGGGAGTTTGCTTGTCCCAAAATACTGAAAAAACACAGAGCCTTCTCTATATCTGTGTATAGCTCAAAGGGAGCTAACGATGGTGTTAGATGCAGCTTGAAAAGAGGGGTTTTTTTTTCACGTTTTTCTACCGAAAACAGGGCTCCCGCAGTAACCCTCCCCCCCTGCAAGTCAGCGCTAAGGATGGAGGAGACACAGTGCTCATTGTTATCACGCCCTTGTTCTCTTTCTCTGTGGGTTTTTTTTTGTCTCCCAAGCTTATTTCTCTCTCCATTCCACCCCGCACGTAACAAGATGGAAGTGAAAATTGACTTCCTTTGTGAGCTTTGGTACTAAGAACCTAACACATTGCTTCCCAAGTACTGGTGTGGTTGTATAGGGTATTTCAGTCCCAACCCATCTCTATTTCAAAGTCATACTTTAATCTGGAATGTCAGGTAGAACATGAAACAATATTAATCTATGCTACATAAATAATTTCCTTCAATTATCAGGAAAGAGCAGCAAGACATGAATTTTCAGGTTGATTGAGTTTTAATCTCCAAGTTCAAAAATTAATAATTTAGGTAGGTGAGTTGTTTTTTTAAACAGAAAATTAAAGGTTTGATATTTCCCTTCCTAGAGAAAGAAAAAAAAAAAGATAATACAGATCCAAAGGTCAGGGAACATTCACAGGTTGGAAATGTGACAATTATGAAATTATTCACAGAAGGAAATACTTAGAATTCAATGCAAGACACCCAGATTCATCACAAGGCACAAGAGATTGACAATCTATTATGAATGCCTCACATCACAGATAAATATTTCAATGCAAATAAATAAAGGATGCTGAGTGTTTCTCTTCTGAATGACTTTTCACAGCTCACTGAACACAATAGTTCTGGGACTCCTCTATGTCCCAGACTCCTGTCCAAACTTTGGCATCCCCAAAGGCTTCCCGCGCTGAGCACAACCAGGTTACACTGTGATTTCAATTTGGAGTTACAAAGAACCAATTAATCAGTTTCCCTCTAACAGAATGTAAAAACATTCTTTGGTGCATTAGGACGTTCCTGGAGATTGTGGAACTCGCCCGGTTTTGTTTTGTGCTCCCTTGCAATTACTACGAAATGTACCGTTCTTGTCAAACCTAATGACTTTTCTTTTTGGTGCAGGGGAGCAAAACAGAGAAAAGACAATGATGTCTCTAAGCATATGGCTGTTTGACTCTGCAGATGGGTACAAGAACAAACTGAGATGTACGTCTGGTGAATTGTGCTCAAATAAAGCTTTTCTCTTACTGGTTTCTTACCTGCCACTCTGAGTATTCTTCTTGATCTGTGTTGTATGCCAAACCCCCAAAAGAATAAAAATATTCTATGCTGAGATTGTTTTTCCCTTGTTTTCAAGCAAACGTTTTAAAAGGATACTTTCAGAAGAAAGGGGTTTTCTTTTTTTAAGTAGGGACCTGCTTTGGACCCTTAACTGTTTTCATCTGTTAAAAGTAATTGTATTATTTTAACCACCAGCAGGAAATTCCATGCTGTGTATTGCTTCATATGAAGCCATTTGTAACTTTACAGCCTTTTAATTTTGCAACAGCTGCATAGAAAACGAAAATGACAATGTAGAATTACATCACTCATGGCTGCTTCTCCATTAAAACAATATAACTAGAAAATGTTTGCATGTTCACAATAAAAGCTGAAAAGTACATCTGAGTGAACAGAAAGAAACATTTTCAGGACTTGTGAAGATACCAAGCTGGTCTAGAAGGTTTTCCATTTAAGACTCTAGCAAATGAGAGCTTATCAGTTACTCATTTGAACTTTAATAAAACCTAAGACTTTTAAAGAAGGGGAGAGCTAAATGCAGGAAATTCACTGTTCCCCTGATTACAACCGTATGGGAAGATTTGTGTGGAAAATTTGCTTTAAAGTATTAAGTGATATCAACATATGGGAGTGAAACATCCACAGTGGATACTGGAATACGAATAAAATTACTATTTCACAATCACATTATAGACACATTCTAAAATTTTTAAAAGCAACTACTCAGCTGCATTTATTCTGCAACCCAAAGACCTATCCTTGAAATAAGCTGGATTTGCACAGAATGGAGGTCATGCACTAACTAAAGACCATGCTTCTTCCAAGCATCCACAGTCGAGGGTACCACTACATCATTAGTCTCTTCTGCAAACACTGAGTACTAAAGACACATGGAAGAACATCTGTGATCAACTGGTAATTCTGGAGAGTACTTTGCTGCTCATATACTATCTGAGTTGTGACTGGTGGTATCTAGGCTGGGAAGGATGCAGGAAGAGTGGAAAGGAGAAAGGGAAGTTTGTTCCCCTAAAAGACAACAATATTGAATCCAGGTGGACAATATTTATAACACATTTACAGACTTGAGACCTGCAGCAAATAAGAAGCTGTGCTCATAAAATGCTTCTACGTGATACATGTAAAATAGACAAACATTACAATATAAGACATAAATGCATATGTAAATACACACATGCACACTAGTGGTAGAGAACTACATGTTCACATGTCCAGACTATTGGCTATGAACTATTTTGAATTATAACTTGAATACAGAAATACCTATCAGAATTAGGTACTGCCACATATAACTTCCTCAGGTCCTACAGAAAGGTAGCACATGGCATGTTTCTGCCTAACAAGTTCAGATTTTTCATGAAACAAGTTTTGCTGTTTATGGACTATTTTGTAAACTGATTTCCATAGCATGTAGGTTTCTGCCCACTAGCTCTTATTTCCGTCATTTTTGCTGCAAAACCTCTGTTGCCTAGAAGACGTACACTGACACTGTTACCTCTCCGGAGCAAAGGCATTAGTAGGATCTTTTCCTGCTGCTGGGCCACCTATTTTCATGAAACTTAGTATTACAGAATTTTCTGACAAATGTAATGAGCAAAATGGTTCAAAGATTATTAGCAGGAAACATGCAGGCAAAAAGAGCATATAATTTCCTTGGGAAATCAGATTTAAATGAGAAAACACAAGCTTTGAAATTTATAAGTTCTAACCACATGAATTAGTGATCTGAATTCACCTAAAGGAAAATTTTGCAGTGGTCTTCAACCTCCATTGCACAGCAAAGCCCAACCTAGAGCATGAGTTAGACTGGCGTAGAGGGAGGTCTCGAACACAGGTCTCAAACTCCAAAAAATACCATCTTAGTAAAACAAAAATTAAGCCATATCGAATATTTCATAGATTCTGTGATCATCTTTTCAGCCAATCACTGGCAAGTATCAATCACAGAGTACGACAGCAGCAAGAACCATGATATATTGCAATGACTTGACAACTCAGGCCAGTCCCGCAGGAAAGTCAGCCAGGACATGAAGCACATCAGGAGTTTTCTGCACGTGAGCAGTCAGTGAGCAAGAAGGTCCTTCCATCTTCCATGCTATACTTCGATTAGGCACTAAGAGTTATTACCCATGAGTACAAAGTATGGGAAAGCATAGAGGGAAACAGCTTCTCACAAATTTCTGGTAATGTCTTTATGTGTGTCATAAATATCGATTGTTACTGATTCATCACTTTCCCACCCAGCTCTCCTTAACAGGACAAAATTAATATACAGACATGGCATTTTATATGTCACAGGTACGATCCTCCAGGATTCTGCTCTGACAGTACGGTAGGTCAAATTCAATCATCAGACATAAGAGTTAGGTTCCTATTTGATCCCTTCACCTTAATCCAAAAATATACATTTGAAACCAATTCTCTCTGTTCAACATCACAGGAAATTACATATATCCCAGAACTGATTCAGGTATCAGTTGACTCAAATTACATTTTCTAATGCACTGAAATACATGTTTTGATAATGACACCAAGGAATAAGGGAAAACAAGATGAAAACAAGACTTATTCCTGATCTGCAAGCAATATTTTTTTTTCAATTTACAGTGGAGTTTTACATTGATTTTTGATATGAGAAAGCTCTGTCAAGTTCTCATCCTAAAACTGTTAAACATGTGTACTAAACTGCTAAAATACAAAAAAACTTCTTCATGTTTTCAATCCAGCATCATTTCTCTTGTGCTTCCCCACACAATTGTCCATGTTGATTAAAAGCATTCACTGCTTCCCGAAGCGTAAACCTACACAAAGCCTTTTCAGAGAAAAAGCTCCTGACCTCTAACACCCTGTACTTTTTTAATACCCAACAATTGCTAATATGAGTAGCATTACTGTAGAAACAAACACACACAAAAATTGGTGTAAAAGTTACATTCCTTCTTTTCAAGATGAACCTTTTCAACTTCTGCCAATGCCTGGAAACCTCTAAACAGGGTCCTTAATTCAGACAAAGCATTTCCGCACATTCCTAAACCCATCCATATGCGGGATGCTCGGCTTCGTGGAACACGTATGCTCCATCAGCATCAGCACACAGAACCACATGTTCAAGTGATGTCCTAAACAGGGACAGCTTTCTGAGCTGGGCCAGACACAGAGAGCTGCTAAATACTTCTGAAAATCCCATCTGACATTTCTAGAGAATGCCTTTCTTTTCCATCCCTCTTCTCTCATCTGGTAAAATGTTCAGGTTTCGGGGATGTATCATGTATCTAGCCCATATCACTTGAGATACACTTTCCAAAGTACTTTAAGATAGCTGCTTCCCGTGTTTTCTGTCACAGAAAACTGGGGGGTTTTTATCCCTATAGCATTCAGTGCGTTATTGCTTCACATAAATGGTTACAATTCCTGATTTCGCTACATTTTGAATAAGCTTCCAGGCTAAATGGGAAGAAGACATTTTAAAAACACAATAATCACTATTTCTACTACTAGTTTCCATCCTTCCATACTTCCAGGAGTTTACCATCATGTTTGTTATGTATGACGCAAGCTGTAGCAGTTTTAATCTTTTTTTGTTTAAAAATTTCTAAAAATGTATTTTGGTAGGAATACCTGACAGCTCCCTGTTTTTCAGAAGGCGTATCTGACACTGACTCAATACCATTCCTACACCCATTCACCGTAATGAACAAGCACTCACTGTCAAAGCCTCCAAACTCCAGAAGACTCTGAAGTACCTGCTGACCTTACTAAGCCCTTTACAATTAAGTCATTGCTGGTCTTAAAACCAGTATCTACTGATCCCGCGTTACCATTTTCAGTTAATTGTCACTAGGATATGAATCATAAACACATTAAAGGTTTGGTTCTATGGACAAGTACTGCAATGTAAGCTAAGGTGTGGATTTACAAGCAATACCAGCTACCCTGCCATAACTGCTGCACGTATTCTTATTCCTCAGTAAATATGAAGCTGCACATCTCCCCTCCTTCACAGAGGGGTAAAGCCACCTCACTTCTACTGGGAAGTAAGGACACAGACAGGGGCGATTGTTACAGAGTGGTTACCTCTGTAAACCTGAGGATAACTTGTGCTCGTAGCCTTTCCAAACACTAACCCTTCTCCCTTTTCAACTGCAGTTGAACGGAAGGTTTTTTGCAAGCAGCAGAACGAACACGCAAAGCAGACAGAAACAAACTCCAAAGCACGTACACCGTAGTGGGGAGTTCCTCACACTATTTCTGAGCAAATGCATGCACTCCACAATCATGCGTACGGATGTAGGTTTTCAAAGAAGCCACAAATATTTTTCAGTTCATTAAGCCTGCATCGTAAGAGATAGGAGTTAATTTTCAAGTTACTGCTTACTGGACAAACCCTGAACTGGAAAGGGCTGTGCAGCAGCCACAGCGACTAACGAGGTACTCCAAGAAGTAGCTGGTTACTCACTCTCCAAACATGCAGGTACACTCAAGCTTTCAGAAGGACTCAGTCAACACCTGAAGATGAGTCTTGAAAGCTTGTTTACATCGATGCACGGTACTGTACATAATATAGCTGCATGTACTTAATAATCCCAGAAGTTAGTGCACCGATCTATAAAACAGCAAATAATAAATATCTGGGTTCCCAGAAGCTGAAAAGCTAGATGCAATGTTAAATAAGGAATTACCATCAGACCACACTGGAAATTTCCTAATACCCACTCTTTAGACTCCGAGTGTGCTTCTGATGCAGACTCCCAACTCCCCTGACATTAACTGTTTCATAATAGATCTTCCTGGATGCATGCATTAGCTCTGATGGCAATCAGACCTCCATGGCTACATGTACGCCATGTGCTTAAAAACAAAGGTCATTTGGTGAAGACGTTATTAGTTACCGCATACGATTTTGCAATGTAGACTACTGTATACTGTGATGTAATTGGGAAAAATGATGGCAGTGAATAGATGTAATTATATGTAGAACCAGTGACACACGCCACATACAATTCGGAAAGTACAACACAATCAGAGTGTCAATTATTTAAACCATAATTAACATAGCTCTGCATGTCTTTCCAGGGCTCTCACAGAACATAGAGCATTGTTATAGTGGAAGAAAAGAGAAAATAAAATATTAATGGAGGACTGCTTTGTTCTCAGCACAGTGAGATAGAGGTGGTTGTAAAAACCGGATTCCTGCAGTTGCTACCGCTTTAATTAGGAAGGTCGCTATCTTCCTAGACTTCCTTGGATTCCTTTAATTTCCACAGAGGAAAACGGCTTCTGAATTTTATTGAACACAGTTGAATTTTTATTTTCAAAAATCAAAACAGAAACATTTCTTGGCATCTGTTATGAGCACTGGGTGTTATTTGCTCTTTAGAGATAAAGCTGTTTTTATACAGGGATATAGCTTGTGGGGAAAAAAAAGAAGGGCCAAATATATTCGTACTGGGAAAGCTGCTCAACAGGGATATCACAGTCAGCAGAAAATATCTAGCCAACCTAATTCATCCCATGCTAGAATCCACTTAAGGCCAAGGAAATACAATAGATAATATATAGTTTCACAACACTGATCCAAATGCTGCCTTTAACCCATTCATTCCTGGAACCTAACAACTTGTTTTCTGGAAAAACAGTGCAACTCAAATGGGCAGAAGAACTTCAGCATCTCCCGGCACTGGAGTGGAGATGGCAGTGGTAGGAATCCATCTGTGTTTTGTGACTAAACGAAAGTTTGGCTATTCTCTGTCTGAATTACAGTCCATTGGTATCACTTGCAAAACACCCCAAACTAACACTGAAATACAAAACAGTGGCAGAAAAACAACTAATTAGAACTTCTTATCAATGTTATACTAAAGATACTTGGGGCTTCAATTATATAGATGCTATTTAGCATAAAATAGCATAAACATCACCCATGCATTAACAGGTAGACAGACTGATATATTTTAGTTACTCCAGGTTTATATTTCTTTATACATCTCCATTTGTAATTGTTTATGGAGCTAATCATGAAAACAAAATATAAACTATGATAATAAGATATATCTTGCTTTTGTATTTTTATAGATTTTATATCCTTTCATTTGTGTGTGGTATGGATTCATAGGTACTAAGAGTTATTCTGGTGCAGAATGAACTCATGAACTACTGCCCACACAGCACTTGGAAATAACTTACTTTTTACCCAGCACATCCTCCCGTTATGACCTTTCAAATGAAGAGACACACAGAAAAGCTTCCAAGCTACATTCAAAGCCAATACATGAAGGACACGTAGGTTAAAGCTTATAGAGGGAGTTTCTACAATGAAAAAAAAAAAAAGGAAAAAGACAAAAGACAAAAAGGAAAAAGAAAAGGCCTGTGTAAAATCTGCATTTTGACTTTGAATGCCATTCTTGCAGTTCATTCTTGGTTACTGCTCCAGTCAAAGTTGTTGGTAAGTATGAAAAAGAAGATGGGAAACATGAGGAGAGGTTATCCATGTGCTATTTGGGGTAGCTCCAACTCTTAGTATCTCTGCCTTTGAATTAAGAAAGCGTTTCCTAACTCTAAGCCTGCAAACAGTCAGCACTGTGCTCACTTCTTTTGAGGAGCAGAGACTGTTGGATGTTTGAATGAATTGAATGCAAATATGCTTAAGTTGCATTTACTCATATAACTGAATACAAAATCCCCTTTCATGAATCCACAACGTCTGGATTGGATTAAAATCGCAGACACTTTGGAAGATGGCAACCAGTGCCACTTTTCACATATCATTTATTCAGGTACAGTTTCCATGATGTGTCTTGTAATTGCATGGAACTTCATATTTTCCATAAAGATGTATGCAAATGGAGCTCAAGACCTATTTAGAAGACTTAAAAGATTCATCGCTCTTGTAATGAATCTGAGTGAATTTCATTCAAGTATTGGTGACCTTATTAAAAGACCCAAACACTTCTCCTTTACCACTTTCAATAAACATGTCTTGTTAACAGATATGCTTTAAAAGTAAATCAGCAGAGAGAGCTAGCTCTTTGAACTATCACCATGAAGGAATTTCCACGAGGAGAAGTGGCACTTGCAGAGAGCATTCACAACAGCACATCCATACCCCAGAACGACCACCTGCAGGGGAGCATCCTGCCACCCAGGCGGGTAAAGCAGGGGGTGGGTAAAGACCATGCAAGCCTTGAGCCTTGGTTTAGTTACGGGCCATGAAATTTTCAAGGGTCTTCCAAAACTTGGGAGCCCAGAAACCTGCCCACCAAGCAAGCACTCCTCACGGCACTGCCGCCTTCCCTCGGGATTGATGTCACTTCTCTTGCCATGCTGTCAATTTGCTCGCATTTATTCCGCTCTCAGAGGGCACTCTGAATGATGGCTGCTGACATATAATTTCCAGATGTTTTTCCTGATTTACATGAGGCGGGTCTCCCGAGTGTAACAGCAGAAGAGGTTAGTAAGGCTGCCGATAAGAGCTGTGGGCTGGGAACGGTGGCTCGCTCTTGGTGGTGGGCACCTGCACAGCACGGGTTGTCAGCAGAAAGAATAGAAAAGGACTCTTGTGTCTTTGACAATATGATTCATTGTAGATTTCACAGATAATAGCAATGATCTCATTTTATGATCTTCAGGCCCAATCCTGTCCCTGCTAGAATTACAAAATAAACTTAAATGGAAGACAAAGCACAAACACCTCTCTTCTATTCCCCAACTGAAGTTATGCCATGTATTTCTTCTTGAGAGCTATTATAGAAAGTCTCTGTATATAAATTCTCTCTCTGACAAGACTTTTGCCACTGACGGCTATGGAACTAGTCACTAGCAGGAACTAGTACATGACTTCAGTGAATACAAAACAAGAGGTTTTTAACTAGAGACCTCAGATAATTGCCATTAACATCTTTCAGAGCAGAACATTAAAAAAAATAAATCTCAACAACTCAGCATAAGGAACTAGGTGCTTTAGGAAGCAGACTGACAGAAAAAAAAAAAAGGAAGGCAAGCAGAACAAAATGAGACAGCTGAGAAGAGTTTCCCTAAATTAATGTTCAATTTTTCAATTTATAGTAATTTCTGTAGGAAGTAAAAAACAAGAACAAAGTACTTGTAACAAGACAACTCAGTGTCCCAGACATGGACACTCACTAAATGATGACAGTGTAAGCTGACACTAGGAAAAGAGGCTGCTTATCAGTAAAAATGGGATAAACAGCTTAGCCAAAATACTATTTCCCCACATTTTTGTTCCACAGGTAGTAAAAATACTTTTGTAGCTCTATAAAAAGTTTATTTTATTTTATTCCTTCCTTCTTTTTAATTTTTTTTTCATCAGAGAAACAAATCCTCGCCCCCACTTTTTTTTTAAAGTGGAAATTCACATTTTTTTATTAAGAACCAAAATGGCAAATTTAAAAAAAAAAAAAAAAGCAAGAGGAATTGTTTCAAGAGTTAGGCGGAAGACCTGGCACTCATTCACAGTTTCAGCACAAGGAAGTGCCTTGTTGTGTGTCCTATTTTTGAGGACAAAGAAAGCCAACATGCATATGTAATACAAGCAGATATTATTCATTACTATACTGACACAGATCAAGTTCACCATCACCTTGAAAGCAAGAAAATAACAGACCAGACTATATAACTGGAGTTAAAGCTTAGGTGGAATAATTATAAAACCACACTGTTCCTCCCAAATTCTTACGAACGTAGACCTAACCAGGTCCTGAGTACAGAGCAGGCCAGTCTGAAGGCTACTGAGTGGAGAGGAAGGAGAAATCTGTGACTGCTGCTTTTTAATGGAAATTCAGATTGTGTTTTGCTGCAGAGCCCAGCTCTGAGAAAGCATCCTTAAGCTTCGGTATGGGAGATTTTCAGCTCGCAGGAGCAGACATGCTTCTCCCTGCTGTAGACGGCAGGGCCCTGACCAGGGCTGTCGGGTGTTGGTTCACCTGCCTCCCCGGGCAGTGGTAGGGAAGGGACCCCCCATCGCTCACTGCGTGGCACAGCCCAGCTCAGCGCCTGGGCAAGCAGGGGCAATCTGCAGCGAGGAATGCAAAAGGCTACGTTTATAGGCAATTTTCAAAGAGACGAATAGAGATTTCATGGTAAAAGACTATAAACCCATATTTAGATACCTATTTTCAGAGAATAGCTACTGATAAGAAGGGTTAATGTAGACAGACGCGCGTGGTGATTTCACAAGCACATGCTAAATTCACAGGAACAGAGCACTGGGGCATGTTCAGTGCAAGCAGACATGGCTTTTTTGTTTAAAAATTCTGCAAAGCTGAGGAGAGCCTAATTACAACCAGCAAAGAATTTAAAAGTGAGGAAAGGACAAGACACAAAGGGAAAAAAAAACATTTTTAAAAGTAAAACTTTTGATAACTTAGGTTAAAAAATTTACAACTTAGGAAACAAGTTCAGGGAAAAAAATCAAAGTCTTATGCTGCCATAAGTCATAGTGATTTGATTAAGGCACATCCCGAGGAAATGTCAGCAGGACAGCACACAGAGAGCAGAGCATTCTCTAGTAATGGGACAGGAGAATATTAAATGCAATAGTCATGGCCTAATAAAAAGGTGAAGGCAGACAAGAAATATCAAAAAATAGAAGCTGCTCTGGCAAAATTAATTCAGCCACATCATCCTGCAGATACAGGGTGTGTGTTACTAATGAGGAACAAGACAGCATTGCTTACACATAACAAAAGAAGAGTGAGAAATACTACAGATGAGAAAAAGGGCCAGGATAACTTCACTAGAAACTTTTAAATGCTGCAATTGAGAAGTTTCCAAAAAAACAAATCTTTCAAGTTAAAAATTGTATCAACATTTACTTCTTTGTTATCATAAGAAATAAAGCCACAGAAGAAAATGGTGACAGGCATCTATATTTTTCCTCTCACTGTTATCAAAAAATCAAAAGCTAGATTACTCTAGCTGCTAGAACAAGAAGGGCCAGGATAAAAATCTGGAAAAATTATACTTCCCTTAAATAAAGAGGGGGAAATAACACTGCTCTTCCGACAAAGCAAAGGAGGAACAGCTTGTCCACCAAATTGCTTTTAGCAATACTGGAGAGGGAATGATCTGGGACTATCTATAACACAGACTCTTTTACCTCTCTAGTTGTGATTAGTGCCAAAAATAGTACCAAAGAACCTGAAAAGGTCTCTGTGAAGTTTAGACTCCTGAAAATAGATGGAAGAGCCTGAGTGGGCAAAATAACTCCCCAAAACTATGGCCTATATACAAAAAGAGAGTGAGTAATCAGCCTTAGCACACTTAGAGGGGTGGATTATGGAAGAGTTACTGTGTCTGATAAGGAAACAAGCCCCAGTGCTAACAAAAAAGTAGAAAAGTTGTGAAAAGTAAGAGGCTTGTGGAAAGTACCCCCTGTACGGCTGCCAGCCCTTGTCCCATAGCAATCAGCAAGGAGCAGGAGTAGGCTTTCAAAGCAGGGTTACATTGAAAAAAGACAGCAAATAATTAAAACCATTAATAGTGACAAGAGCATTCGTGTGAAGTGCCATAGATTAAAATAGGGTTCCTGTGGTTTGGGTCAGGGTTGAACTGCCAAAGGCATACGAGCAGAGGTACGTGGAACCGGGAGCCTGAGCGGGCAGCCCACTGCGCAGGGACAGCATGCAGGCATACCCACCAGGGAACACGTTTTGATGTCACACAAACTTGCCATAAGTCCAGAAAGCCTACAGATATGCTGTATGTAACGGTATTTAAAAACTTGCAGAGGAGAACAAAAAAAGGAACCAATTACGAACAAAGGAAGCTGCACTAAGGCCACTGGGATTTCTAGCCAAAGTCCAACATCTGATAAATACAGTGGCACCTCCAGAACAGGAACTTGTCTAATCGCCCTGAAAAAGAACGACATTTTGAATACAATACTCGTTCAGATTTCTTGAGGTACATAGGCAGTACTTCAGCAAATCATTAGAATAGCTATAGATGAGACCAGATACTGCAGGGGCGTTTTACCACTCTGTGTACCCATCGCTGCATAGTCCCTTTGACAGGTACTATCAATGCCACTGGTTTCCAATCCAGTATTTACTTATGCTGGTTTTCCAACTAGCAGACAATCTAGCATCACCATGCTGATAAGAGAGGCTTATTAATTTCTTCTCCTAGTTACTTTGTTTAATTTTATATTTACTTTTATCTCACAGGGGTTTTTCTGCCTAGTAAGCTGTCCATAATAAGAAAGTTTAGAAAAAAGGCAAAGTCAACAATCATTTACTCACTGAGCTTTCCCTAGGTATCTTTTCATTCCAAGGACAGGGAAAGTGTGCTAAATTCAGATGTCACCATGTGGTCAGGGCTGACAAATGTTGACTATTTCTTAGAATAATACTCATATTGTAGCTGTCCTATGTGGTCCTGTGGGGTTTTGTTTGCTGGTATGTTAGCCAAAGAGAGATCCAAACATGAAACCTTTTTTTCCTCAATGTGGGTGTTCAGGAAGTTACATGCCTGTGAAATCCATAGGATATAATTGAAACTGTTTTGCAATCTAATGAGAGAGAACTCAAAATAGGGCCTTTGTGGTATTTGCACATTGAAAACAATTGGGAGTTTTGCCTGAAAAATAGCCAAGGACCGAACCCCCACAGCAATATTTTCCACTGCACAAAGTCTACACCAATGCGCGATCAGTCTCACTTAGCCCTCAAAAATAAAGCTTAAAAGGACACAAGTGATATATAGGCCTTGGGCTGAGCCTCAGCCCAAGAGAAATTTTCCCCCCAAAGCAATTTTATGTTGCTTTCATCATCACTGGCAAAGACACCACTTACAAACGCTATAAACTGCTTTCCTGCTCTGAGCCTGATGGCAAGCAGTTCCTCTCCTAACTTTAACCGAACAAAAGTAACAATAAAACATTGTTCCTACCCATCTGGGCAATTATCACTAGATGCTGGCAAGTAATAATAGTATGTCTGCAGAGTAGATGGTAGCTTTTCCAGAATGAAATTAAACTAGGTCCAGAACAGGAACTAGTTCTAACCGCACAATAAAATTTCGCTAGAAGTTGAAAAATGCAGTTCAGCTGGGGAATAGGCTTCTTGCCTTAACTCTTGCTGTTTCATCTCTCCGGTCGCTCCATCCCTGAGCCCTGCAGAGCCTTTGGTGCTCCGCAGGGAGTTAAACAGGGTCCTTGCTTAGAGGCCTCGGAAAGCTCCTTATCTACAGATCTGAGCACCTTCTTTTGTTACGCTGGTCTCTGTTTGTTTCTCTGTTAATCTCAGCAGAGTCTTGTATTCTTTTAGCTTTTTGCCCTTTCACATGAGGGATTAACACTGTCGCTTTACAGGCTTTAGTTGCGACCTGCCTGTACCTTGAGTAAGGCTGCTGCCCCTGTCACTATGGCATCTAGCTTTTGCGAGGCCTTCTTAAAGAATAAAACGCCCCAAGCCCAAGAAATTTTAATCTGCACTGACATTTTAGTGCCCATACAGAGGCAAACGATAGATGCGGATGACAGAATCTCTGCAGGATGGTGGGGACAGGCGCGTGAGGCAAGCGAAAAGGTGTGGCAAAGGAACGGTGTAGGTGACAGGAGCAGACTGATGTTGCAGGCACCAGCAGGAAAGGATTCGTGCTCTACATGGCAGGAGGGAGCAGATGACATTGTAGGGGACGCAGTGCGGCAGAGGAGAGCTGCCTGACAGGCTGTAGTGGCACAGAGCATGAAAGCGGGCTGTTGGCAGCGCCGGGGCAGCAGGGGCAGATGCTGGAAGAGATGAAGGTGGCTGGGCATCAGCTCCCCCAGATCATTACAGGTTCCAGGCAGTGGTATCACACAACCTGCTGTGCAGGACGGGCTGGAACAGTCAGCAGAGTGTGACACAAAGGGTGAGCTTCGAAGAAAAAATAAACATCTTGTGACAAACAGAAAGGAGGTGAAAGGAAAAGAAGGGGGACGCAATTATAATCTATTTACGAGCCCCCGCACAATTTCAAATGCTGTGAGTACAATGCAAAAATCATTGCGGGATCTGGATCCAAACCAGCAAACCCAAGAATGTGTAACCACTTTTACCATGGTATCATATGTGCCATAGCTACATCGAGATGAACAGCACACCAAAAGAAGTGTTTGATGTAGAATTTTAAACTTCTGTTTCACACTTATTTTCTATTTAAAAGAAAAGAAAGGCTGCTCTCAAATGAGCCTAGTCTTTCTCATAGAAGTTTATTTTATCTCCAGTTTTACCACAAGCCCTTCCCCACTCCATCTCAAAATACACTCTGTCAGTAAAGCAAAAATATTAATTTGTATTGGAGGACACACAGTTACCTCAAATAAGCACATTGGAAAGGCACAGATCCTTTGGCAGGGGGCAGGGAGGGTTGCCAGCTTTTAAACCTGTGCATTTTCATCTCTCTCTGATTATTAGGAAATTAGTAACAAACCAATCATCTGAAATTTAAACCTATATGCTTTTAAGGGGGTTCCCTTGTCCATTTTTTCTTTACTACTTTTACAGCAGAATCTGAGTATTTGTTATTTCAAGTGTTGGCCTATTTTCATCAGTGATTATGATGGTACCACAATGTGCAACTTGACATCTCCTCCTCTCCTCTCATTCAAAGTCTCCCAGGGCCCAGCCATTTCACACAGGCTTGCTTTAGGCATTTATTAAATATGCACCTTCCAGTAGGGTTTAAAAACACCAACTAATCTCATCAGAGGCCAGAGACCTCCAGATATGTAAATCTACATCTGTTCCTCTTCAAAGGAAAGATTCTCCTGGATTACTCCAGGAGAAATGCATCCCACCCGGATATAGCCACTGAACCAGAGAAAAAGAACTCCCATGGCAAACGTGCCACCTCAAACTCACCAAGATCCAACGACAATGAAATTACACTTAATGTAATTCACTGTTAGCTTTAAGAAGCAATTAAGTAAAAGGCAGTACAGCACTTGCCGTAGGCTGTTGGTTCCAACAGGGGCCGGTGGAAAGAGGCATATAATGTTAAAATTGGTAACGTTAGTATTAACATAAGGATGAACTGTAGGTGGCTGCTCGACTACAGCGCTGTAAAATAGCAGAGTCCATTAGGAAGCACCAATCTTCCTTTCCTTTTTTTCTTTTTTAAAGTGTGCTGTAGATGTTTGCAGTGAAAGCATGCAGCAATATAATTAACTGTTAGCTTTTAATAAAAAAACCAGGATTCCCTCTCTCCCTCCCAAAAGCCCCACCAGTATCTTTGCCTCCCCATACTGAGAGGGGTAAGATCAAATGATTTTATGAAAAATATTTCAAAACTATTAGAGAAAAGCTGTAACAGAGCAGTCTCTCACCCAGCATACACACTTCCCAAGAAGGAACGAGTCTTTATTTAGCTTTTTACATCTTATTTTGTATAATATCATTTTAAAGGCGAGCACAAAGAATTTTTCTCAGCACCAAGTCGTGTTCTGTATATGTATGATGAGTTTCACAGTAGAATTAGAGATGCTTCACACATACCTAAAATATAGTTTTAAAAGAAACAAATTTTTAGCCAGAAATTATGGTGAAATCTAATCTATTTTCCATTCATTTGTATCCCTATGGTTTTATTGACCAGAATTCAGAGTCAGAGTTTGACTGTCACTAAAAATAATCCGAGTTTTCTATTGTCCCTGTTTCCACAGTTTTGTTTGGAGTATCTTTGGTAAACTGCAGACTTTTGAGCTGAATCAGACAAATAAATATCAATCTGTCTCCTTCAGGAAAAAGGTATGGGACTGCACATATGTTATCTAAAAATAGTTCTGAAATACAGCAGATAATTTTGTGATTAAATCATTTACTCAAGTTTAGCTACTTAAAATACATTTTTATATATTTCTCAGATTCTGAAAAATTTTTTGGCTAATGCCATGGTCTGTAAACTATGAATTCCATTTAACTAGAAGAGGTTGCTGCAATGATTTTAATATGCTTAAGGTTTATAAAAGTACAGCTTTATGATTAAAGGGTTTGAAGATTTTTATCTTATTTATTCTTTGAAAAGGCAAAATGTAGCAACTACAAAGATGTAGGGGAGATATCCCTTGAGAGAGACAGAAAAGAGGTGAAAACTTGTTTTGAAAAGAGTGAAAGACATTTTAAATGACTTAAAATAAAAGTTCATGTCTAATGAAGCCATCGCAAAAAAGTGAAACTCGTATGCTCAATTAGGGTTTATATTTTTCTCACAGATAAGATCTGAGCAAACTCTTTAAAAGTCAACATTATCTGTCATAACAGCAGTTCTACCTCTCACATTGCAAACAAACTACACAAAAAGGAGGGAAAGATGAAACAAGGGATAGGGGCAGTGTGAATGGAGCCTAAATCTTTTAATTAACACCCTCTGAAAAGCACACTCTTTTTCCACCAAACTAATAAAAAGTGTGAGTGTGGGGTCTTTGTTGTTGTTCAAGCCTTGCCTGCGCTCTAAGGAACTGAGAAAAGGCTAATCAGGGTTATTTAAAGCCACTTTCTACTTGCCAGGCTCCAATATCTCATTAATTCACTCTTAGTTGGCATCATTGTCCGATAGTGTTTGAAAATCACCAAAGAAACAAGGATTTCCCCTAATCCTGTCCATCAGAGGTAACTCTCTGGAAGACGATACCACGCCATAGCGTGTAGGACATGGAACAGAAGTGTGCGCACGGGGAAATATCCCGTTTTCATTGCAAACGTTACCATTCTCTGTGTGTCAACACACACCTGACAAATCTCATGAGAACATGCCTGTTTAGGCCTGAACTTTACAAAAAAAGAACAGACGTTATGATGGCAGTTTAAAGGAATTACCCTGAGTAACTAGCCTCTGCCTGAAGCTATTGCCTGGCTTCTTTAACCATATTGGTGAGAGTTTGACGCAGGCAAAATTAATAGCTGTCCATGTGTATATTTGACTTGAGAGGAAAGGAGATTTTGATCACAGTCATAAACTACAGCACTCAATTAAAGACGATGATTGCCATTCTGGGATATTTTTAATGGAACCACACTAACTCTGGTGACTGGAGAAAAACCTGGACTATACCAGCATGCGTTGTCTTCAACTCAGCAACCATCTTTGTCATGTCCAGACACAGCTGAACTGAGCTTTAGTTCCCTTTCCAGGAAGTTTCTGCTCTGTACAAGCCAGCCTTTATTCTGCACCCAAACTAAAAACAACATGTATATTCAAATGATACTGTAAAGCAACAGTATACACCTGAGTGTCATCTCCCCTGTGGTTTCTATCGCTTGCCTTTCTACGACCAGGCCTAGCCACCCCTGGGGACTAGCTGGCATTCAAACCTAGCTCCTCATACAGCTGTACCAGCAGCCTCAGTTTCCTTTCCATTCCCATAAAGGGAACAAAATAAGATTTCCTTACAAGCCAAGTGAAGTGACACAGCCAAGAAGAACCACAGCTGTTGGTCTAATATCATACACCCTTTCAAAACGCAATGCTTTTAGCAAAGCTCATGATACTTATTTAGATTGTCATCTGATTTCTTATTTTTGATTAGGTATAAACTGAAGTAAAGTTTAAAAGGATGATATAAAATTTCCATTATGGAGTTGTACCCCAGAATATCTGATTGTCATGGCCATATCTATCTTTTTCTGAATACTTATTAATGGATGCTAAGCAGGAAAGATTCAGAGGTTTCATCATATAAACCACCTTCAAAGTCTTCTAAGGAAATTCATGTCTTCTGCCCACAAATTACCCTTACAGTTTTCGAAAACCGAGATCTCTCTTCATTGCTGTATTTTCAGGATGAGCCAAAACTTCAGGAAGAGTAAGTATTCTGCCTATACTATAAATACAGCTGAGCCACGGTGGCAGTAATATGAATTACCATAACACTCCCAGTATCCCCGTTCAGATGCTGTTAGCACTAGATTTATTACTAGCCTCAGATCTCTCAACAGCATTAATGGTATGTTTGTTCATTGTTTATGGTTCATGGAAACACCTATGAAACAGGGTAGTGTTCCTCCTGCAGTTCTTGTTTCCCATCTCAGAAAAAGAGCACTTGCCACTGACTTAAATTTCCTTTGTTTCTAAGTACATTTTATTCTGTGCTGCTCACAGTAAAAGACTTCTAGAGTTAATGTTAGACAAAAATAAACCATTTCTTCAGTAGCTATTGATTGCAAACAAGCAAGGCAGTGGCATTTGTTAGTGCTACTACCACAGTGCTCTGATACTTTTTGACAGTCTTTGATATTTCCTCTGTATCACAGACAACTGTCCCAAACTCAAAACTCTTCATTGAATTTTTCACATTTTTAAGTGCAGTTTCAATTTTAATCCATATCTTTAGAAAGAGCTTACTTTGTCTCATGCATCTTCTATGTCCGTTACTATTACGGGGAAGGAGAAAGTAAGTATTGATTCTGGACTAGGTAAGTTTACTGAATCACACAGACATATGCTGAAACTGCAGCGTAAAATGTATTCTATAAAACAAAGAAAAATCAGTGGAAAATGATTGCAGCACAAATTGTTTATGAATCCCTATAGAACACAGTGTTGTATAAACCACAAGGGAGAGACGTCCTTACACCAAGCAGTATACAACCTAAAGAATACAATTTTTCCTGCATCTGATAAAATCAACACACAAATAGGAAGAATATGCCACAAAATTTGTAATTAAGTTAATAGGTAAGCCATGCATACCTACAGTGTATTGGCCTGAAAATTCTGCCAAAAAAGGTAGTGGCTTTAAACTTTAAGTATTGAGAATATTTTGATAAATCTTAAGGTTCGTGGCTTCATTAAAAGATCAGTTAGTATTTACATCATACCCAAGGAATGCAGACTGTAGAATAAGGTTCCACACTTTGAAACCTGTACCATTTCCAAATCTCCAAGTTAGCTAACTCTGAAGACATTTCAGAAGTTAAAAAGATTAGCTTTTTTTGTATTTGTGACATAATAAAAATAGATACATCAATTCCCCATATAAAATGAGAATCCAGTGAGTAGACTAATGTAGATAAATGGAGGCTTTCAATTCTGGTGGACACTTCACCTTATTTTATGTTACAGTGCTACTTTATTGCCACTGCTGTGGTTGTGAAATGCCACTGATTCTTTGGCTAATTAAAAGATGGTCAGCAGATTGCCATTAATGAGATTTGGCTTCCACAAAATAAGGCTCTCTTGGTGTGTGGCTGCGTAAGTCAGCTAAGAGAATCAGACCTCCCCTTAGATGAAGGGCATCTGTACAGATCACATCGAAGTAAATCTAAAAGTAATCCGCTGTATAAAGGAATGAGCTTTTTGCAATTGTATTTCTGAGTGTATGCAGGGGTCCCCCTTAGGGTTTTGCAGCCACAAAGATACCACTCACTTGAGCTGGGACCTTGTAAGAAATACATAGCCAGGAGAAAGAGAAAAAGAAAAAAAAGAAAAAAAAAAGATTTAGCTTTCAGGTCTGCTCCCAAGTATATGATTACACAAAAAAGCCCAAACCTAACTAACACTACTCTTCTCCATGCTCGAGCTGTACAACAATGGTGGGAGGAAAAAAAAAAGATACTAACATTAAAAATTGCCACGAAAGAACTTCTCTTAAGACTTCTATCCCCAATAAGACCTTTACTCTTCTGACCTTTTTCAAGATCAAAAAAGATCAAGAGTGAAAGAGCTTGATCTCCTGTGTGGTAACGACCCTATTTTACCAAGCTACTGAGCCCATTAAAAAAAAGTAAAAAAATAATATTCATCTCTTTTAACAACTGATACCTAGAAAACCAAAACCATACAGGTTCAGACCAAAGTCTGCTGGCTTCAGTGAAACTACGCCTGGCCCATGGCAGCTTGAACAAAGGGGCTGTAACATCTTTTCCTTATGGAAATGCAGTGATGGTGAAGCCTTGTGGAGGGGAAGCCCCAGCTCTCTGCCCCCAGAGAGCAGCCAGGATGACCCAATACACTGGTGCCCGCTCCTGCATGCCAGGACAGGGATTTAACCTTGTGGGTTCCTCACCCTCTGGCTGTGACCCAAAACCTGCATTCACAGAGGTGTCTACCCAAGAAAGGGCTCCCAGAGCTGCTCTATAAGATGCAAAGATTTCCATACTGAAGCTGAAAAAATCCCAGTTGAGGTTGCTCAGAGGTCTGTTGGAGGGCACATGCCTGCACAAGTCACCTCTTGAATATATAAAGGTGGTATTAATCTCTGGAAAATATTTTTTTCCTCGTCCAGTTACAGCTGGGATGAATTCAGCTCAAGTTCCGTAGAGTTATTTTCTGTTCTCAAAGCTTTAAGTAACTCTCAGCAAGACAAACATACGCATAGGATATCAATCCACATGCATCAGGATGTAGGCCAGTAACTGTCTCCATGGGGTTAGAAAAATTTCCTGCATCATCTTGTAATTACTTCATTTTCCATTAAGTGGGATAAACACTTGCTGGATCATCAGATAGCGGCCACTGTTTGAAATAGGACATCTGCCTACACAGGCCATCGGGCTGACCCCAGATAACCATTCTTATTTTCCTAATCTCCGCAATCTATAATTTTATATGCATATAATTCCTTGTCTATAAGATATTTATGTCATCTAGATCTATATATAAAATATACATGATACACACATATAAAATTCAAATACGACCTTAGCACTGGTAAATACAGACTGCGATCCCAAACATTCCCAACACCTTTTCAACCTGCCTTTGTGCAGTTGTGTTTGACAACAGTCTGAGCTGTAATTTGAGGGACTAGAAAGTTCAAAGTCACATCATATCTTCAGTCTCCCCTTTCTTTCTCCTGCTTGTTTGAATTGTTTCTGCTTTTGGTTTTCTTAGGGAGTGTGTGTTTTTAGCAGTTAGCTCAGGGGACCGAGTCAAGTTCTGTTCCCAAATCTGTACATAAGATACTAAAAACAACTTTGTCTTGCTTTCCTCATACTTAAAATAAAATAAGAATTTAAGGCACGGGGTTGAGAAATAATGGATCTTTTCAAGTACTGCGATGTTGATCAGTTCCATTTCTGACATATTTTAATGGTTTGAAAATAAACAGTAAACTATAGAAACTAAATATATTCAGAGAAGTATTTTAATTAAAGGCACTTTGGTGTCCAGATTCAGGATACTGAAATTCCTAGGAGACTGCTGATTTGATATACAGCACACATATATGACAGACGGAAGGATCAATAAGTACACGCTTTTTTCCTGCCACATAACCCTTTTGTTTCCTCTCCCCCAGTGCACTTCCAGAACTTCCCTCCACCAGAACAGCTCATCTCTGAGTGAGACCAACACAAAAAGCGAAGCTTTATCTTGCCTGCATTTACGACTCGTCCATCATTGGTTAATATTTCCAAGTTTTAATTTAAAAGTGCAAAAGGAATTACTGGCCACAAAGGATCTGGTTTTAATTTGAGAAATCTTCCAATTAATAGGAAAATTTAATTAAAACATCGGTTAAAAGTCCATAATACTAACCTAATGGTTAAAATCTACAGAAATGCGTTATTAGATTTTTTTTTTTCCATGTGTAGATTAACATTAGTGACTTTTAACAAATGTCGTAAGCAGTTGTTGTTACTCAGAGAATGGTTGCAAAAATTAAAGCCAGGCAGTAACGATGACTATTTTAGACGTGGTGGACAGCTCAGTCTTGTTGGAAACACACCAAATATTATCCAAAATAAATTCACGTATTTGCACAAATCTTTGATATATATCAAAGATTCCTTTACTTCCCCACAAATATCTAACCTTTGGCCACTCTTTAGTGAAGCTGCATTTTCTACAGTGTACTCTTGGAGAACAAAGTACAACAGCAACTGGCAAAGTTTTTGAAAATACTACTGGGGGGAGGCTCAAGGAGCCAAAATCATTATTTTTGTATGGAGTGTTTCATACCAAACACAAACACTGGGGGGTCTTGACTGAACTCCTTTGCCCTCCTGCCGTTTATGCCTATGATATTGGGCAATTACACAGCTTTGGCTGAAACAGTATGCTGGATAGGAAATTTCTCACTTATTGGGGGTTTGGACTGCACTTGTCAACAAAAATGAGATCGTTTAGTAATCCTAATGAATTTAAGGGGCAAATCATCTTGCTTCTCTCCTAAGATCTAGCCTTTTTCTGTTTGGGTTTTTTTTTTTCCATTCCTTTAAATAGGATACAGTTTGCTCTATGCAGTTTGAAATGTAAAGGAAACCCAAGTCTCAAATTAATGTAAAACTACACCACAAATAAGAGTTCTATGGCTGAATAAGTCTGCGGGAGTTGCAATTAATGAGACTTGGCAGTGGCTTTTGCCAGCATGCTTATGCTACTGCTGAAACGCACACACACACAGGCACAACACAGAGCCTTACACATTGCAAGAGAACTATAAAGGACAGGTTCCATTAATCAAACTACTTTTCTTTTACCCAATACTTCTTCCAAATACATTTGCATATTAGACGGATTACCAGTGATGAAAGTGCTTTGTGTAATCTTCTTTAAGACATCTTTTAGGAAAAGTTTGGGGTTAACCCTTTTTTCTCTTTGGTTTTCACTTTTAGAGGAGAGCTCCTCAAGTGAAATTTCATGATTTCTCAAAAGATTTCGGTATCATTTCCACTCTACACCGGAGCCTTTGTTCTAATACCCACGTGTATGTATCATGGAACAGTAATGCATACGTAGCTATATAACTCGCTATACGTAGCTCTTTCCCTGCATTCCCAGTACCATTAAGACAACAACAGATTTCTAAGGCACCTTACCTTTAGTACAGATGCTTGTCTATTTTAGCTCCCAAATCAGAAGATTAGGAACTACCGAAACCCTCACGCTGCAGTTTCTCCACTCCACCTCTTTATTAGGACTTGCTTTATGTGTCAGCAAAGAGAACACGGGGTGCTCCACAAGTGGTTTCTGACACGGGGATGAATCAAACCCCACTCTTCTCACGGCCAATGCTATTGATTCCACTAGTAGTACTGAACCCCAAAATTTGTGTTGCCCTCCCTGTCTGACCTCAGATAACACCAAAAAGTTCCTCCAGGTCTGTGATAGATCCTCATTTAACATCATATACTTGGTTTAGCTGGACGGCAAAGGATCTTGACTTGCAAGTAGTGGTGAGAAAGACTTTCATATAATACTTTCTGCTAAGAAAAGTCATCTGATGCAAAGAGGGTTTGTGTCCTCTACTAACTGATCTCCAGGCATCTAATTGTCCCCAGAAAGCTGTCCAGTGTGAGCAGCTACAGGAAGGATTCCCACCAGTAACTACCTGTTGTGGCCTATTGTGGGACACAGGTGACCATACTGTGATCAATATTGATTTGGTGATCAATATTGGCCATATTGTGATCAATATTTATTGATAATTTTTCTTCACGTGTGAGAAACATTACTTTTCCTTTGTACTTTCCTTTTTCTTAGTTATGCAGTGGTAAGGCAAAGGAAGAGCTGTATCAACTTATAAAGCAGTATTATTCCTCTAAATGGGTAAGCCATTTTGCCCTTGTAATGGCACAAGTCTTGCACGAAGTACTTCAGCAGTGTTAAACTACCAATAACCACAGGTTCTATTGTTTTAAAGTATCATACAGGGAAAGCAAATTCTCTCTTCTATGACTGTAAACCAGGCTAGCATTGCTCCATCTTTCTAAAGTTAATACAAAGATAAACTGGAAATAACTAACTTTTTTTGGTGACAGGTTTGATTGTTTGAAGTATGCCTCTTTTCTTGTTTTGCCGATTAAATGTGCAGTAGATTTTCAAAACTATATTGGAGATGGCTCAAAACCCCTTTAACCCATTTCCCACCTCAAATAGTTAAACTTTCTGTAAGAAATCTTTTTGGAGTAACCAGTAACTAGGGGAAGCAGAAATGCCACAGAACACACATCCATCATGCACTCAGCACTGGAGTATTCAGAGGCCAGTACGATCTACGTATTGTCCACCAGACCCTATCCTCTTGAATTTGGCACCCAACCAGTTGTAATGAGAGAAAGGACAGCCATTTATCACTTCATCCTTTTTCGTTGTCAGGTTTATAAATGCAACAAAACACATTGAACTATTGCATTCTCCCATGTTTTATGTAGCTCCACGTGATTTTATGCAGAGTATGCAAGTAGCCAACTTGCAAGCAGAGCAAATATTTGCACTATTCAAGTCACAGTCTACAAATGGTTTGTAAATATTTTACCTTTTAAAACCCATGGATCTGTTGATACTTTTCTATTGCTCTGCCAAATTATTATAATTTTTTTAATCAACAGGAACATGCAGAATAAAATCCCAACACAGTTACATGCCAGCCTGAATGGCAGTGAAAGGTCTACAGCTAATAGATATCAAAACCCCCAGCACTACAGCAGCCTGGCATCCCAGCCTTCAGATCAGACACTTCATGTAGGCTTCGGTATGTTTACCTTCTCTTCTTTGCTTTTGCATAATATTTTATCTAGAAAGTAGGCAAGAAGGCAAAGAAGAGCAGTCACATAGGTACGTGACACTCCTCAAGCCAAGCATGGGAGAACTTACGGGGTTTTATCTATTCAACACCACCAGATTCCAGACAGCAGCTGGAAGCGAGAACAGAACCTGAGCTGGAGTCCCAGCACCGAGTTAAGATAAGAAGAAACTTGGGTAAAAACAGTGATTGGCTTTTAAATTATTTCACTCATCAACAAATTTTGCCGTGCTAGAACTATACTGAAACTGAATTCAAAAGGAGGAAAAACAGAGATCTTAATCCATGTAACCGAGTTAGACCAGTCTGGATTTCCACCCAACAACAAACTATAGCTTTTAGCTCCGAGGAATCTGTCCTAATCAATGGCTGATAAGGAAGCTTTAGGAAAAAATATTCTGTTACTGCACTGCTTCATCTTGTGACATCCAGTTAAACCATCTTAATGTTGCCAGTGGAAAAGATGAATCCTGTATATATCATGATCTGCTGAAATTTTAGAGTACCCTAAAATGTCCAGAATATTAATAATCTTGCTTTTAAGAATGAAATCACTTAATCTTCCTGCGTTTCCCCTTTGTCCCAGAACAGGGTCCCCTCTGTTTGTGAAGGTAGAATGCCTTACTACTAGCACTTGAGAGGAAAGAAAAAGATCGAGTAGCTCCCGCTGGGGGCCTCCCCTTTCCCCGCACTCACAGAACTCCTGCTGAAACACAGGCAGCTCCTAGGGGGGAAAAACACACGCGAAACATTTTATGAAGCAGTGAGCAATGCAATGGTTTATAACGGACCCCAAATAATGCCTACTATAACTTCACTGATTGCGGCAGAATTAAACGGAGGTGGCTTTTGGCACAACCTGTCTAGCAGCGCAGAGGGGGCTTTCATTCTGACATCCTGATTTTGCACACAACGGGGTAATTCATGGAGCACAAGGAATAGCAGCTGCAGTGAGAGGGGGCTCTCCATGAGGACAGGACTGGGATGAGGGATCAAACAGGAGCTAAAGAATGCCTTGTTTTTACTGGTGCATTAAAAAATAAATAAATGAGGCAGCATATAGCTTACAACCATGTAGCACTGCTGCCTACCTTAAAGTCTTGGCGGTGTGCTTTAAGAGTATTCATGTTATCACCTGATCTTCCCTACTTACCATAATAATTAATGTACAAGCAGTGCTCAGAGGGACCAGCTCCAAGGCCACAGAGGGGAAGAAGAAAGAGCACATTTCAAGAGGATTCCTTTTTTCAAATAAATACTTGGTACTTGGAAACCATATCAAATATCTAAAGCTGAATTTAATAACCACTTTTTACAGAGCTTTTTTGTTTTCCGTTGAATTATGCAATATTATCTGAAAAAGTAGCATCTATAATTAACTGACAACAGGATTGGAATTTAGTAGGAGGGAACGGTGATAAAAAGCACATTCTTTATCCCCCAAATTTATTGAATTTGTACTTAAATTGAGGCTTGGAGGGGAGAGGGGAAATACAACAGCAAAAAATTCCCAATCCAACTTCTAAATATGTACAACGCTCATGTTTTTTCTTTCCTGTTAGTCTAAACTACTGTGCACATGGGAGATGTCTCTTGTATCCACAAAAGCCAGCTTTTGTGAAGCAGAAATGATTTAATATAATAATGCCAAATGTTTTTTGCTTTGCCCTGTTGTCTGCAGTGGCATTGTCCTAAACTGACTCCATCGCTGTGACCTTGGGTAGGCAGCACACAGCTCTGCAGGGACCCAGCTCGGCTCTGCCCTTCCTCCTCCTCACAGCAAGTGTCAGCCTCACCTTCTTGCCCAGTGAGCCCCAGTGGGTACGGCAGCCCCAGCTCCAAAAGCACTGGTGCAACTGTGACCCACTTTTCACTGACAAGGGAAACTGCGATAGGCACTAACAGGCTCCCTACCATCGGAGAGGAACTCCTCACAAGAGGACATCATCCCATAATGCCCCACAGAACGCCTCTTTCATAACGAATCATCTGGCCCTGCTGAGCCCTTTCCTTCCTGAAGTTCTGCTTTTATAAGAAAGCATCCTCTTTGAAGATCAGAGTCAGAATAAATTATATTGTTTAAGGGAATCAACTCTTACTGAATCATGCAAAATGCTTTAATGTAGACTAGATTCAAGAGAAGAAGTACAGACACATATATTTTAATCCAGAGGAAACGGTATGAAGTGGATAACGCTTTACTAAACATTTTTGTGAAGTTGTAGCAAAGGTTTCAGTTCTCCTGTTCCTACAGCTTTGTCAGGCTCTTCTTTCTCCCTCCTCACCTCTACAGAAGGGGTCAACATACAGCCGCCCCTTCAAATTGCTCGGTGCTTTTCTGTGAGTGTAAAGGGCTACAGATCACTTACACAAACTTTTCTAGTGATTAGCAGTACAGGTTGCCATAAAAAGCAGACAGCTTCTGGTACAGTGAGCTAATTATATGGTTACCACAAAATAATGGAAACAGAAAGTAATTACGCTGTTGTAGGCATTACTGCTAACATGCTACCTCTTATCTTCATAACATTGCAGGTAATTAGCTCATGTCACTACACTGCTATTTTACCGTGTGCACAGTTTTGCACCTCAAAAAAGGTAGAAAAGTTCCATGATTAATAACTACTCCAGAAAGTTTATAAAAGACCCAATTGCTCAAGAGACAAAGGACCACAGAAGCTTCAGCTGGCCAAGAGATCAAGTACTAGCAACAAATGCACTCTGTGATGGAAAACCTGATTAAAATTTCTCAAAGAAATCATTATGGGTGAGAAACTAATTGAAAGACCTCCCTCCTGCCAGAGCTTTGCTAGAAAGAGAAGACTTCAAAGGCATAGAGGGAGAGCTAATGTTTTCACACTTAAAACTGAAAAAAGGCAATCCTCATGTTTGTGTTTGTTCAGTACACACTTCTCAAATGTTGCCCCCTCACGCTCTAAATCTGCTGGGTTGAAGATCTAAACCTTGAATATACAATGCACTTTAGCTCGGGTCTATGGTGCTATTCTTCCATGCTGTGTGTCTGTCTATTCATGCGCTTTTATTCTTTACTCTTCAGACTGATATATAGTAAACAATATGGTTAGCCACTTAAAATTCTCTAGGTTATTAAAATGTGAGTAGCGTTTTTTTTCCTCTCTCCTGGATTTCATCTGGAACCACTACCTAATTAATATCCAGAACCCAGCAGGAATCTGAATAATAATAAAAAAAACACTTTTGTTGTTCCTTGAATAAATCTGTGTAATTTAAACCATAATCATGGGGATTTCATCAAAAGTAACTCAGTTCTTCCAAATCCCACATCATCATTACAAACAACTTTGTAGTGCAATTTCCAAGGCAAGATATCTCTTCACTTTCATATTTTAAAGGAAACATTTCTAATGACGGCAAGGATGTATTTTATATGTAAAAAGCTAGGATCTCGGTGGTTAGAACACAATGTACTTCCCCGTATCTTCTACCAATGCATACACCGTACTGTAAAGGATCAGTTCATACAAATCCTTCCTTCTCTCAAAGACACATTGTCTTATCAGTGGAGAGCTAAGGTGCAGTTGGAGTATAATGCAAGTCCATTTCTCACAAGCTTAGAGCTTAAGCACTTTGTTATTGGTTATTAGGGCTGGACTCCTAGAGATAAACCTACAACTACTGTACACCAGTGAAGGGCAAATAAGCAAAATCCCTGACAGAAGTCTGTTGTAAAATGATGAATAAGCCTCCTAAATTGCCATAAGGCGCTAGTCACAATGGAATTGTATTTGTCAGACATGCATTGTAACCCTAAGGTTATCATAGTGGGCCAGCAGATACGGAGGAGCGCTTAACACTATCACCCCCTAATCATATCTCCTACAGGCTAAAAACTCTGCAGGGAGCATTACCACTTAAAGAGGTGGTAGTGTTTCTATGGACTGAATGTAGACAGCATTCGGTAGAAAGAAAAAACCTATAGAAAAGACTGACAGCTAGATTCACACAGGCTGCTCGCAAGTACACCCTGAATTGAGACATAAAAAAAAATCCTGGCAAATCATATCCCCAAGGCTGGGGTTCTAAATAATAAAATACTGTAGATTACTACTTTATTAGTTTTTAAAAAGCTTATGAAAAATTATCTTTTGCCTGTGGGAAGACATTTTATCTGAAATTATAGCAACTCCAACAGTTTTAAGATATCAAATTTAGAAACTAAGCAGCTGTAGGAAATAGATGATACTATACCCTACTCTTGCAAATTAAATTCTCAAGTTCTAGTTCCCCTATAAGTTATTTATCTTAAGCTTGACTAACACTGATGTACGTTGGACACCATGACAAGCTAATATTATAAATCCTATACATTACCGGATGTGGCCAAAACCACAACAAAATATTTTTCCCCATTGAAAAATACTAACTCTCGAGGAAATGTTTGCCCCCATAACCTTCCGACCGGAAATGATGCCCAATTGTCAGACACGTGCAAGCGACTGAAAGCAGTTCCAAAATAATCCTTAGACTAGCGATTAGGACACTCCTGCAAGAAATATGGGTATCTTTGCATGATTCAGAGGAAGGAACCGAAGCTGGGTTTCCCAGCAGCCCAGATGGCTGTTCTGGTCACTAGGCTATACTGTCATTCTTGCTCACCCTCTCTATTCCCCCCGCCCTCCCATGGCCCGTTGAACATTCAATTATTTATACCAAGTGGAACAACTCCAACAGAAGAGATTGAGATGCACTGCATGCACCTGATCTTTCATTCATATTTTGCATCATAATAAAAATTTCAAAAGCTTGACTTTTTTAGGACAAAGGATCATTTTCTGGTCAGTCATATACATTATGTGACAAAAGAGAAAAGAAAATGGTCACAGCATTTGTAATAGTGCATTTCAGCTATTTCATAGTTGTTTGCAACTATGCCTTTACAAATACATGTAAAATATGGTAAATCGTAGGAAAGAAGCAAAATTAATATTAAGCACCTCTTATGATTGTAATGCACATAAGAAAAAAAAGTAGTTCTCATTCTTGTTATTCTTATTTCAAGAATTATCAGTCCAAGAGTATTATTCTACTTTTTAAATATTAGGCATACTTTTAACTATAGCAGAAATAGAAAAATACAAGTACGTTCGATGAAATATACTTAAAAGAATCCAAAAACAGAAGGGGGAGAACTGCTGCATTAGCGCAGTTTTAAGGCACAATTATACACGACAATAAACAACAAAAAGGTAGAGCTATGAATTACAATTCTTCTGTCGCCTTTGTGATGATTTAGAAAGCCTTTTGGATTCATTCGTGCTTAGGCAAAAAAAGTTTAAATATCAACAGCTCTGCAGTGATACAGCAACACAGCACAAATGTTGGTTTTGCTGAATATATATAGACATAACTAAAAGCCCAGTTTCTAGGTGTTCTTCAAATACTGTCTTTAGTCTATCTTATGGCCAGTCATATGGATCTCTAGGGCTTTATACCATTTATATATGCCCTTTGGATTTCTAGCTTATCACATAAAAAGAAAATCAACCTCCTTCATCCAAAATATGGAACAAGCAACCAATTACCTCAAACTTTGTTCAAAGAGGAGAAAACGAGTTGCAATATTTGTGTGATTAAAATAACACAGAAAAATTGATGTGGTCTTACTAACACAGTATTGAACAACAAATCTGGATGCAGGTATAAATAAGTTTCCCGGACTCAGCAAGGAGAATATATTCTCCTATTAGGCCACAAAGGGTGAGAAAGGCAGAGCTCTCTTTTTCCTGATAGGTATTCTCTCTTCTCTTATCTCGTGTCCCACTGGCTCCACCGCAATTTAATATGATGAAGATTTACACCTCTGGAGTCTGTAGCAATGCTTTTCAGGAAAGTGAGCCCACCTTTTGGCTTTTCAAGCCAAGAACTCAATTTCATTGATTGCTTGATTTATGGTACAAAACCACTTACTGCAATTTACACAGTCACTGTTCTCACTCTTCCTTGCTCTAGGAAAACCATTGTTTAAGTAACAGTGACAGTGGGGTTTTGCTATGGAAATTAGTATATTGCTGTTCCCCATTGAAAAGCAAAGACTTGGGCTATCAAGAGGAGTATACAGTTTAAAATTCTTGCTCTTATCCTTTTAATCAAGAAAAACTACAGACGCACACTTGTGAGTGTCCAACCAAAGTTTTCTACATTTAATTTCTAGGCTTACAAAAACTGAGACAAAGCACTTTCTAACATGCTGCAAACCCACACGTATGCAGACAGATATTTAATGCAACGTGAAACCCACCAAAGCAGTACTTCTATACTACTGTTTGAAATATTCTTTTTTTTTTCCTTTTTTAGTGAAAGAACCAATAAAAGCTCTCACACAAGCCAAACCTCCCTCTTTTCTTTTTTTTTTAAGCTGTATTTGACAAGCAGCCAATTTAAGCAGCTAAAGTCCTTGCTCAAGTAGCAGGCAAGTAGATAAAAGCTCCCTGTTCGCAGAAGCTGGGAAAGATTTTACAAGGTGCTGCAAGTCGTCGGCATTGCAGTTCCATTCCAGAGGGACTAAGGACAGGATTGCAAAAGGTGGAGTATAGATTGGTGGGGAAAGGGTTAGGAAAGAAATAAACTTTCCGGTGTGACAAAAAAATACAAGAATCCACGACACATCTGTTTATGGCTGAGGAATACACATCCTGCGGTGTACAACTTATACCAGAGTAGCTTTATCTGCGCTGCAGATAGATGAGTAGGGACGATTAAAGCATCCTTTGAGGCTCTAACCTCTGAGACCAGTATTGGTAGATTGTATTTTCTTTTCCGTTCAACCCTGAGTTTACAAAATCCTTCCTCCCAAGTTCTCCGGTCCTTCCACCAGCAGCTAGCCCCAACGCACACACAAGTCACCCAGTCTCTCTGAATACCCACAGCAGGTCAACTTCTGCAGGAAAACAGGTCGAAGAACATCACTGACAGCCGTCTGTAGTATGTTATAACCGATGATGACAATGCCATTTTACGCAGGGCATCAGCTTTCCCACACCTACAGAGCACTGCTGAGGAGTTATTTGTTGGAGCCTTCCTCGCCACAGGACACACATCCTTCACCTTCAGTGGTGATGCAACTTTCACACCCCAGCACAGAGATGGAAGGCTGGCAAACACACAGCCCAGCAACTGACCCCAAACTTCAACACTGGCAACAGCAACACTGAAGCATCTCAAACACAAATGGAGAATAATTTATTTTATAGGTAAGGAGCAGTAGATGGCACTCTCCGCTCTGCCTTAGCATTGAGCAGGATCACAGCAGGGGGCACTCTGTAATTAGAGGTAACTTTTGGTGCAGATCTAAACCCAAATGCCAGCCACTTACAGCCGTAACCAGTCTTGCGATGTTTTTCCACAAAGAAAAAGACTTATCTCAACATTGTAATCACGTACAGCATCATAGCCATACTTTCCAATGATTGCTCATGTGCTAGGTTCAAGTCATTCTGCAGAGAGTTATTGGAGAATAACTGCTCCATCCCCCAGAGGAGGCTGTACTTGAGGGACCGCTGACCTCTGCAAAACAACCAGCTCTGCTGGCCTATGTAATGCAAGCTGTGGGTGGCCACCTACAGAGAAGGATCATTTTTCCGCATCAGAACTGGATGTTAACTGAAGAAGATCAAAAGTAGAAGGAAGTGCAAGAAAAAACAATAGGAAATGGGTTGGCTAGGAAGGCTGGAACAAGCATTACCTCAACAAAACTAAACAGAGAGACAGACTGACCAATTTGTGGTATCTCTGTTTATTTTGTCTTGTGACATGAAAGCAGACTATGGAAGAGTGATGTATGCTTAGTCAACAGATCTGCTTCCTAGGGCAGATCCTGCATGTTCAGTCCCTACCAAAGCTGCAGGAAGTTCTTCATATTTTTATTCAGGGATTGCATTCAATCATTTTTGCTACAGAAAAATTATTTTCATTATAAGGTACTATACCACACTAAAAGGACTTGATGTACCTTTGAGAATTTTGTATGTATATGCGCACAAAACCTTCTCAAACAACAGCCTTGATTCACACTGAAAAAAACAATGCCACCTGACTTGCACAGAAGCAGTCCAAAACTACAATTCCTTGGCCTATTCTCCCACATTTTGCTTGATCTGCACCTAGAAAACCGCTACAGTTCAAATCTCACATGTCTCAGACCTCGCTAGCTTCCACCAGCCTTCATTCAGATGCATAACGTGCCTAGGAGGCTGGTAGATGTCAGCGGTCTGGGACAGGGAAAGAGAGGTGCAGGGGAGAGATTGAGTGACAAAGGCTGAGCAGGTCAGGTGCTGGCATTCATCTCAGTCGTGGCACAAACTCACAGAGGGTCTCCCGGGTAGCCTTGTTTGAGGGCTTTATAAATCATAATGATAGTTGCTCAGAAATTTACCCGTGAAACGTGTTTTTGGAAGAAAATGCCAATTTATCACTACTAAAATGTTCTGAGGGTATGTGCATTAATTTTGAAAAAATGGGGAAGGAACCCCAACTGACCAACAGATTTCCAGTCTCAGTTGCCCACTAGCTTGGCCTGCTTACAACCCATGTTTATGTGTGATTGCTCACTCCTTCATGGCAATCCTGGTCCTGACCCATCAAGGCTTGGACTCAAGGTCTGCCTGCACCCATCAGGTGCATGTGCCGCTGCGTAGTTCATAAAACTACCCACTTCCCCCTTACCTGCACTGGCAGGGTCCTGTACAGCTCACAGAGCTTTACAAAGACTCAGAAAACAAACAAAGCTAAAACAGAACATCAACCATTGGAAGAAAATGAAAATCTGTGGAAAATAGTCTGTTCCCACAGATCTCCTGCGTGGTGGGGAAGTATCTCATATATTGATGAACAAGAAGAGGTATGCCAAATCACCCAAGTATTGCTTTTAGGAAGATCAGCTTCATCAAACACTCACAAGAAAAAAATAAGTCTCATGTTGGACAGTAGCATACAGCTCAGTTTTCCTAGTATTCACCAGAAAAGTGGCTAGCACGATTTTCCAAGTGTTTTCTTTCTTTCTTTCTTTCTTCTCTCAAATAAAAATAAAGAATATAATAATAAAAAAGAGTAACAGTTTAAATACCTGAGTGGGGAACTATTTACGTGAATTTACCATACTGAAAAATAGTATTTCAAAACCATCAAAATGCCACAATCGAGTCTTTGGCTGCACCATTGGAAAAGAAAAAAGACCAAAACCAACCCAACACTAACACTTTCAAATGCCAAATACAGCACAGAAGTCATGGTCAGAACTAACTGTGTCTCTGACAAGCCCACTTGGTGACAAAAGGTTTCAGATATGACTCTGTTACCACATTCTGCCAAGTAAGTTTTGAGAACGAAATCTGGTAATACAAAGATGGCAAGGGGAACTGCTGAACTCTTCAGTGTACTTCACGGCATCTGGGGGAATCCTTAGAGGAAAAGAAAAGGCAGCAAGTGCAAAACTGTTGAATAAAATGTTCTAAAGAGACCAAAACAAATGCTATGAGGACAAAATAAAGTGAGATGTCTTTATATAAATGTTTGATTACTAAATGAGGGCATTGGAGGAAACGAGTCTTCTCCCTCCCTTATTGGTCTTCTTTCACAAAAGCAAAGCCAGAGCTATTGTTACACTGTCAAGCTGGATCTATTTACAGAGCGGCCAAAAGCTCTTCTCTGTACTAGTGTCCTTTCACCCGCTCGAAATAAATCTACCTCCTCACAAGGAGGTAGATTAGTTACTATTATGATAGCTCTAAAACTGAAACCCATATATTACAAGTGAAACTCTGTTCCCGCATGGACACCAAAATAAATCCAGTGATTTACTGAAGTCACTTTGGAATTGCGAGAGGGTAAATCTGGCTCCGTGTCACTTACAGTAATGTTTTCAACAGTGACAAAATATAGAAAATTGGAAGTCTAAATTAACATGAAATCGGACTGAGAAGTCTGAATTATGAGTGAGAAGTGTAAGATTAGAGAAATCTGTATCATGTAAATGCACATCTGAACTGGGGCTTTGTTTTTCCAGCTTGCAAAGGAAGTAATCACAAAAACATAATAATGCAAGAGTATGCTCGAGTTTTTTCACTCCTGTGGAGAAACAAGGACACCTGCTAAAGTCTCAAGTCAGACAGACCACACAAAAATTACTGCCAGTTATATATTTATAAGATTTCTTTCTTCTCCAATAAACCCAAATCCTAAACAATTACAGCATATACAATGAGACTGGAAGTACAGGAAGTTAACAATTTTATATTGATATCCAGCAAGCATGGATTTTTTTGTTTGTGTTTTCTTGAAGGTAAGTAAGCTGCTCCTATTCTGCACTCATTTGAGGCGTGATACTTATTGGAGCCATTGGGCATTTTTTGATCAATTTCAAGATATTCTGTATCAAGTCTATTATTGGACATCTTTGTGACTCATAAAAAAAAGCAGTGAGTTTAACTACTAAATCCCCTAAATCAATGTCTGCCATCCATTTCTATTTTGTTTACTTTAATTTCTGAAGTTGCATTTCAAACACTTGGTCAACCTTTGCCTGGCATGAAATCAAAAGAAAAGATCACAGTACCAGAAGTAAAATGTAGACATACAGATTTTGAAAAGTATTTTTCAAGAAGACTTCTCCCAGGAGAATCTGATTAATATCTGCTTGATTTTAGTTCATTTACTAGTGCCCTAATATAACTGCATGAAATAGAACATCAAATTTCAGTTTGATAAATGTCTAAGAAGCTGCACTGCGTGTGAGTGTCCAACACTCATCTTTGTTCTTATGCGATAAAACTGTGGTCTTGCACATCTCTATTTCTCTACTGCTCTTTTCCTGAAAGCTATCAGTAAAAACACCATCCTATTCGCATCCTATGGGTTTTGCTGTGCCGGTGGCTGAGGGAGTCATGAAGATTGTCTTTTCGATGTTAGTTCACTTTGGCTAAGATATAAACTTGAATAAGAGGAGGGGAACACAACAAGCAGTCCTTACTTTTCTGTTTAGAAGGGAGATTCCACGTCTTGGCTGCAGCAGTGAGAGCTGACCTGGCAGACTGAGGGAACGACTTCCATAAGCCACTAACAGAGCCTGAAAATGCTGCCATTACTTGCCCTGAAGTGGATTATTTGGGCACAGACTTCATCCTTCCTGTGGAAGACAGAAGAATGGGGAATATGAAGGGTCCCTTACCACTATGGCACCGTCCCCTTTGCCCGGGAGGGGAGGCAATTTGCAAATAGGCCTTTGGTATGTGAAGGGGAAAAATTCCTCCTAGCTCTGCATAAATTAATTGGAAAACTTGGGAGAGAGTTTTAGAAGAGATTCTCAGAAAATCATACAACCAAGGAGCAAACAGGAATTTGCAGGGGGCCCATAGAAGCAGTGAAGAGATCTGAGAATCACACATGCTTAATGTATTCCTGTGTTCCCTTCCGTATATTTAAATATAGGGCTAGAAGGAACCATTGTAATAAACCAGCCTGACCTCCTTGCGCAACGCAAGTCCTGCCTGAAATAATTCCTGTTTGAGTTAGAGCTTTTTTTTTTTTGTGAGGGTAGAAGCAGGAGGACTCCACAATGAAATCTTTGCACCACTTCAGCTTCTCCGTGAGGCACTGGATCTCACGGCACGCTCTTCACCAGCTCTTGTTATGTCTCTAGGGTAAGCTTTAATACAAACAGGTGACAATCTAGTCCTTTAAACATCGTAAGAGAGGTCAACCTCTGCCTTTACCACTGCCCAGTGTGGTACGCTGTTGACTAACACTAATGTGTTAGTTTATTTTTTTTTTAAGCAAGCTGAGCAGCTCTTAGTCTACAGTTTCCACTCTTATTGCAAGGAGACCATTGCTTTAGGACCGCTGTGGTCTGAACTACTTTCAAAGCCTTTAACCCAGTTCTAATTTTGCTGTGAGTATATCTTTAAAAACAAAAATTGTTATGATGACAGCTAAAGAAAGCTGAAGTCTCTAGGGCCTGCATCATGTGTTCACATCAGGAAACTGACCACTGTTGTTAAAAATTAAATGTTTGACATGAACTAAAGTCACAGAAAAATATGATTCAGTCTTTTAGCAAGCACTGTTTATGAAAGCTTGAAAGAACTGAAAGCCCAATATGATTTATATCCTGGGAGCTGGTATGCAACTTTAAACATGTTCTTTTTTCAAGTTCATCTTGTCATCCACAGATAAATATAGATTAGGACAAACCAAAATAAATGGGTGGGTACCAAAATCCACAAAACAAGTAACCATAATGGAAGTGCTTGTCCTTCTATTCAATAGCAAAACCAGCATATACTTGGTTTAAATAGCTGGTTGGGGTAAAATGAGTATTATTGGACAGGAACACTTAGCCAGTATGATCCAAACAAGTCAAAAAATAGCCAGAGTACAACCACATAAAATAAAACACTGACCAGATTTAAGTATAATTGGTCACCCTCCCATGTTTTCGGATTCCTATTATTATAGCTTAGGAGGCTCTGTAATGTACCTTTGGAAAAAGTCAAATGGTTTCACTGGGTTTCTAACCTTTGCACTTCAGTAAGACTATCCACTGAGAATGTTACTGTACGAGACTAAAAAAAAAAATAAATTAGAGCCCGCTTTGCTCACAGAGGTGCAGACGACACTTACGTGACTGTTCATCATCACCAGTGTCTCCAACCCTGTTTGCTTAACGTACCCGCATTTTGAAGGCAACATGTGGGCAATGCTAACTTTACATGTTCCACCATAACAAGCTATCCTATTTTCAGCATAAAAATGGCATTTAAATAAATATTTGGGCTATGTCATTGGGAAATAAAGGCCAGACAGAATCCTGCTGTGTTTCCAGGATGAGCAAATCCAGTGATTAGACCACAAGTCCCAAGGAACACTCACTCGGGACAGCGAGGAGGATTATTTACCCATGTCACATAACACAGCAGGCTGTAAACGGGTGCTTTGTACAGGGCAACAAATTCAGTAGTATTATCCTCCACTCCAATTTTCCTTAGTTACCCTTTTCTAACCACTTCAGCCTGTTCTTACCTTCTCTGATGATACACCTGAATTCTACCCATAGTATTTATTCTTCCTGAGGTACCAAGCCCGAGGCAGGTCTCCTCACGCCAGGAAGGACTGGTTGCCCTGTGGCCCTGGGAACACGAGGACACCACTGCAGACCTGCCATACGGCACTGCTGTAGCCAGACACACTCACTGCATACTAGGTTAGACCTCACAAGCATCTTCATGATTTAAGAAGCAGGGCATGTAACGCACTAGTGACGTTTCCTACTGCAGTACTTACAAAATGGGTACATGTCTAAATAGAGAGAAGCCCCACAAAGCTTTGCAAAGATCCAGAATCTTTCAGAACTAGGGAGCACAAGACACAGTAGGAAGCACTCAAAGTTATCATATCCATACACTAATGCATACGCATTCAGTAATTTGCTCATTAGACCACCTTTGTTGTGAAGAGGGAAAGAAAACCATGTATGACTGTCTCCATTGTTTTTCCCTGGTCCTTTACCTCTGCCTACCTCCTTTTTCTTCTCACAGCTTGTAAGATCCTCCAGGAAGGATTCTCTCCACCTCAGTGTTTAGAAAGGGCCTAACAAATCACAGCCAATAAATAAGCATGTATTAAATGGCAGCCCAATTTCAAATCCCAAGGGACTGGAAAGTGCAATTCAAACAGCTGCTTTTTTCATTTATGCATCTCCAAAGGTCAACCATGAGCTTGAATGTATAATACATAATCTGCCTGTGTTCATCAAAGGAGAGGTCCAATCTTCAATTATTTCAGAGGGGAAAGAAACTGGTCAGGCTAACACCTAGAAAGGCACCCTGTGGGAAGTAAAACTGGTGTCAGAAGCAACATGGGTGATGGTCAGTTCTTTATCTAATCTTTATAATCGCTGATCCACTCAATGCTTAGGCTTGAAATTCTCAAGCAAAAAGCAATATATAATCTTTGACTTCAGGAAAGCAGACTTCAAAGGAACACGGTTTTCTCAGACAAGTGAGTGAAATTTTGTAATGTGCAGAATCTCACCATTAAACAGAAAAGCCGTGATAATTCTAAGTCAATTTATAATGCCTCTTTGGTTTGCATTTTCTTTTAAATAAAGAGCTTATAAATCACTAATAATAAAATGAAGACATTTTAAACATTTGTATGAAGTATTTATATTTATAGCAAAATTTAACAAGCTTTATCACCTGAGGTGCTGGGAACTGTTTACTAGTAGACTGTAAACATATTGCTACTGAATTTATGAACCCAAATTTAACACAGTATGTTTGATTTTGGTTTTAGAGTTTTAGTTCCCACTGAACCAGATGGGAAAACTGAAAATTAAAAGAATTCATGCTGCACCCGAAGGAGGAATGTAGTATACTCTCTGCACAGAATGAGTTATATGTAACTCACAGCCATTTTAATGTGCCATAAACAATTTACAGAAAAATGCAGTCCTGGAAAATATATAATTAAGAATACAAACGGGCAGATCAGTAGTGTGGCAAAATGCATGTTGTGTAATGCAGTACTGATACATAAGGATATTTAAATTAAAACTTTGTAAACCTTTTAAAAATTACCCTGACTGATATAAGCAAATTGTTCATCCAGAATTTATCAGCAAACAGATGTGACTGGGTGAAATCAAGTTGAGAAAGCGAAAGATTATACATCCTGTTAGCAACTCAACAACCCTCTGAAATCCAGGCCCAGACACACCTTCTGGTCCCCAGAGTCTAGCTATTTTTCTTTCATCAAATGAAGGCTTGTGTACCACAGCCACTGCCTCCTTTCCTAAACAAAATTTTTATTCTATCCACATTGTCAATCTCAGAAACGACAAAAAGAGTAACTGCTCCACAGATTCCATTCTCTCTAATAAGTAAAGGAAAGCAGAATGGACAAAAGTAGTTCAAGAAGATGGTCAAAGAATATCTCCTACCACTGTAACTCTATGTGGTGAGTGATTAAGGAAGACATTTGACTTATTGGCATGCGCTGACAAATTTCCAAACCAATAACATCCAACAGTGCCATTGCTTCTCACTATGTTGATACCTTGCTTACAGTTTGGTGTTTCAGATACCTGGCAACTAGGTTTGCTATCCAAGAAAAATTTTTTATATCACTTCAGCAGCCTAGTGAACAAATTTGGGGTATTAAAAAAACAAACACACACACACAAGAAAACCAAAACAGTTCTCTTCCTGGCTTCAGACACTGAACTACCCCTAGTGACATTAGCTGGATTGGAGTTTACCTTGAAGGTCACAGCCTGTTTATATGTTTGCAGCGCTCTCAGATCTACTGGTCAGACCCCAAACCAAAGTCTAAGAACAGAGACTGACTTCACTGTATTTCTACTAAGTGACAGGTTTGATTGGTATAACGATGCATTATCATACTTGCTTGTAGCTTTCATAAATGAGAAAAGAAAATTGTAGCAAGCATTCTGGGGCCGCCATGCCACAAGAATTGTGATTGTCAAGGGTTAAACAGATGTACCATGAGGAAAAAAAAAGTTGATAAAGGCTATACACTATCAGATAACTCAAGAAGTGCCAAAGAAAGATTTAGAGGAAAAGCATAAAACCAGATCGGGGCAATTAACCCATTGAAGAAATGTCAAACACACTGGGGACGGATCCCATTTTTGGTCAAAGCCTTCCTAGGTCATAGTGTCCGTAAAAATACCATTGGATCACTTTTTAGCTCACTCCATGATACGCATATTTTCTCTCTGCTGTAAAGAATGCATTTTGTCTGCTAGGGGAAGACCCTTGTATTTTGCAGAGCCAAGGGACTTCAGACATACTCACACAGGCCGATAGCATAATCTTGTGTTTCGCTAGACTATACTGTCACAGACACTTTGCCTTGAACAAATGACACGTTAACAGGTTGCACTGCATGTAAAAGCACTGTCATACACCAAACCTGAATCCCACAAGTACAGAAGAATACGGAGAAATCTAACAGATTGCTTGAAGATGCCAGAGGACATTTTGGATGTATGAACTCAACTATTGCCTATGCTATACGAAGAACAACATATTCGGTTGCTAATTGAAGAAATTACCTATCCTGAATGCATCAGGGTGAAAAAGAAAACCCAGACTATAGATCTGGTCAGTTTGGGGAGGAAAGGGTACAAGTACTACCGAGGGTGGCACCTCAAGTGTCGATTTGAGAGTCCACACAGGTGTCCTGTTGAGCACAGCACTATACACAGAAGAATCTGGCTTCCAGTGTACAAAATGACACACTAATAAATCCATAGACAAAACCCTACACACGAAAGCTGCTACATAAATAAATCAGTCATATTGCCTGGTTTCAAATACAAAGTCCTACTATTGCATACAACTCATGAGAGTTAAAGTTATTAAGGACAATTGTTTTCCTAATCTTTTTCATTAAAACAAACATGAAAACAACAGTTTATTTTAAAATTACTCCTTATCAAAGACTTCCAATCAGCCTCACACAGAGCTTCACTATGGAGCAGTTCTAATTCTGAAGTACTTTAGCGCAGAATTCTGCCACTGACCCAAAAGGCAGAGTCTTTGTCACCTGATACTATTTGGGGTAAGGTCTTACCCAAAGTTCCTATCACTGAATTCAAGAACAAACCTATGTTCTAAGATGAAAATTGGCGTAAGGACTTTGTGTGCTTGTTTGTTTGCTCTTTTATCATCATGTCTTCAAATTAATATGTTGTTGAGTACTGCACACCGGATACTAATTTCTTAATTAAATGCTATTTTTCATCTTCAAGTTTTAAACAACATATTTAGAACCTACTTCAAAAAAAAAAAATCTACCAAAAATCTAAGAGCTTGAGAATCTTCCATTAAAGCAAATTCTCTTTTTAGACACAGCATATGTTTGAAAGGGTTTATTTTTCTTCTCTCCATCATGCATATGACTAAATCTGCCATCAGTAAAGCTGGTATGTCGAGTACTAACAATGAAGCACTGGAAAGGCTTACAAGCTGGTACCACTACGAGGTGACTCACAAAGTGAGGTCACAAATATCTCCTGGCAATGGGGTATTTTAAGGTTATTGGCAGGAAATGAGCATTCACAACTGCTAGCTAAATTATTTTTAAATTTAATGTGCTGGACATAGTGGGCAACTGGCCAAATTCTTCTCTCAGGAACACAAATGTAATTCTGAAGTGACTCCATTGACCTGAGCACTGAAGTAGAAATGTGAATCTATTTCTATCTTAAATGTATTGCAGCCTGTCACATTAGTTCTGTGATCCTGCCAGATCCTACAAGTAAACAGGGTCAAGACGTGTCAATACGCAGGTGGGAGATTGTCAAACAACCTCCAAATGTGTGAAGGAAGAGGTGTTGGTACCTGCATAGCCACCGCTTTCTGAGTATCTCTTTATGGGCTTTACTATGTGATGTCCATCTGGGCCCAAACATTCCCTATAGTGCAAGAAGCCCTAAAAGACATTTCTACTCATGGAAGGCTAAAGTATGTGACTTCTTCCACTTATCCCTTTTGACACCCCTTAAATTGTCTTTAGGTTATACTTCTGCTATCCTTCTCCCTCGTACTCAGCTGGGTAAGCTGCTCTCGTAAAGAGATGCTATTCCTTAACCATCAGGATGAGGTGTGTCACCAAAGACGTGTTTTCTGAATTACTCAAACCAGCCTTGGGTCTGAAATGTTGCAGGAAATGAATGCACCAGTAAGCGCATAAGTCTGCTCCTAGATTTAAAGCAGAGTAACCACAGGGAGGCATGGGGACCTCTTCGGCTGCACCCCAGATGGAATGCCTGTCCTTGCTGGGCACTTGGGTGTTTGTAGCAAGGGAGGGAAGCAAGTCTCACAGGTCTTTGCAGTGAGATGATCTAAGATTCATTTTAAGACAATTTAATCAACTTCAGAGTTCGTTCGCTCCCAGAAGGATTGCCTCCATCCAAATGGTTTGCTTGGTTCTCGCCCACATAAAAGCAACTCTGACCTTTGATCCCCACCAAATATGTTCAAACAGTTTGAATGGACAGTCTAAAATATGGGCAAGATTCCCGACTGGCAGTGAAGATGAACTGAATTTATGCTTTATGTGATGTTAGGTGGCAGTATGCCGCTATGTTAAAGATCTGATATGCTTTCTAGTGCTCTAGGAACATTTGGGATATTAACCCTGGAGCTTCAGTCAGATTACAAATTTCCATTCTACTGACCTACATTACTGCTGCAGTCTTAATGCCTGCAGTAGTCTGCCTTTCTTGTCCCAAGCTTCCACTTCTCCGAACAGACAACCTGGGAGACTTCATTACAGGGTACTGATCACGAAGTAGATGAAACACTTCACGATCCTTTCAATTAAATGAAATACTTGTCAGATGCTATTAGTCAATAAAGATACTTAGGAGATACAAAACAAGAAAAAGTCAGAAAATTCTTTTAAATCATAAATATGTTTTAAGTTAATAGCGCAACTTGCAAAAAATGTCTGTTTTGGTCCTTACCTATTAAGTAAACCATTACAAAATACCCAGAAATACTAATAACACACACAATCCTTCAATACTGAGATCTAGTCTTTTTACAAATAAGAAATGCTCCACTTCTTCACACTAAGTTAAAAAGTACCCACAGGAAGGAACTTAAATTTTCTCAGTCTCTGACTCATAACAGAGCTTCAGTATTTTTTTATCTATGGCTCTCTGTATATGTGACAATAGGATCAAGCCTACCAGGCTGAGTTCTCTTTATTTCCATTTCCCAAAAGTAACTAAACTTTGAAAGAACTGAGACAGCAGGACCAGATCTCCCGTGCTCTACTTTTAACACCTGAAAATAGCAATAATCAATACAACTGAGCAATCCATTATTTTTAATTAAAAATTGAATAAAATTCACGTGAACCTTCTATCGTGGAAAAAATCCTTATAAGAGAAAGACACACAAATGGATTTTCTAAGCTTGGCAGATTATAAATACATATAGGTACATACAAAACCCCTTTTGATGGCACTTCTATCACAAACTTTCCAATAGTCACACAATTGCAAAAAGTATGCATCAAGACGGTTTTATTATTATGTCTTCAGTACATCTCCTGATAATCTGTCCCTCGGGTTTTTATATTTTTTACTTGTACATGTGGTAATGAACCTTTTACTTAGGGTAACAAATAACATCAAATTATGAGATTTGCTTATTTGTTTTGCTCATAGAATATCTGTAAGCAGTTACAATTTCCTTTCATTAAACAGATTAGACACTAAACAGTTAGATTTATTAAAAGTTTGGTAAAGCTTTCTGGAATTTAGCTACTTAATATTAAAAAGTGAAATTTACTGGAAAAACTAAGTATTTTTTCCACAGAATATTGACCTAAATTGTATGAAAAATAGAAGGTTATTTAAGGAAAACATAGTTTCCATAAAAAAAATAGTATAATTAAAAGCAACTCAGTCCTCTAATACATATTAAGTTCCCAATAAGTATTTCTAATCAGAATGTTTCGAAATTAAGAAATGGTTTCCAAATCTATGATTAATCAATACAGTTAAGTAGCCTTTAAGACTTCTAGTACCAGCTAAAAATTGCTACAGCCACATGATATGAAGTGCTCATCTGGGATAACCTCACTCTGCCAGTTCGGATTTGATAAAAAATTTTTGATGGGATAATTTTATACTAGGAAAGCGCATACTGGATCATGTATCAGCTGTTTGTAACAGAGTTTATGCCAGATAAAGTATAGCACATCCTTCTATAGTCACCATAAAAGCACAAAGGTAGGACAAAGCCTGCATAATATGCTTTGACTAATTCAACAGAAACATGTTCATGCCAAACTCAGTTCAAATTAGACCTGCCAGGTGATGAAGCAGCGTACAGGTCTCTTATTAATGATAGTGAAAATGGCCCGGTGGCCAGTCACAAAGCCACCAGAAATTATTTCTCTGCCCTTACTCACAGAACACTTCTTGCAATAATGTGCACATATGTGAAATTATGACTGTCATTCTAAAAAACAGTTTGGGGTACAACCAAGATTGCCTTTCTGTAAAAAATGCATAGTAGAACTTGACTGTGAATATTCTCTGGTTCAACAAAATGGAAAGAGCATTTTCAAGTGGAAAAAAGAGTACATCCAAATCAAGCAAACCATTTGTGAAGTTTGGTTGTTGGATTTTGGTTTTTTGTTTTTTTGGGGTTTTTTTTTCATTACAACCACCCTGTAGTAATCAATCAACCAGTAACAGTAACAATTAATCTAATTACCAAAACCTGAGGACCTTGTTCAAGGATGCAAAAGGGTGGCAGAGCATTAGCCCCACCGAGGGAGGCGACTGGGGGTCTGTGCTCCCTGTGCAGCTCTACAATTCGGTGCGGCAGAGCTGAAGCCAGCTGCATCAGTCCGTCAGCAAACCTCAGGCACGGTTTTGATAAATAATGCTCTAAATGCCACATGGCCAGTGAGCAAAAGTGTGGATATGTGATAAAAGATACCTCTGTCCCCTCTGAAATATTTGTCATCGATGCTGTGCTAACTTTTAAGCCAACGCGTTTGCCAGGCTGCGCGCAGCACCTCTTCAGCAGCAGTCTGCAGCCCAAAACCAGCGCCTGTATTTTACCACATGCATTGCTCTCTGGCGAGAAGGGGACAAACTCTAACCAAAAACTGTGTATTCATTGTTCTGTCTTTTACCCACATGAAATGCCCGCTCTGTGGGAATGCTGAGACTGTGAAACTGCAGTATGCAGAAAATTACATGTTAGCTATCTCCATTATAACAGCCTGTCATCTTTCAGCACAGACCAGCCATTAATCATCCAACAATCATTCATCCATCCTTTCGGTGACGCATTAAACTGTGGCCCTTTCTGTCTGTCTCTGGTGATCATCCAGGTGGAAATTAGAAATCCCAGAGTGCTTTTCAAAAAGAACAGGGGCTAACCTGGGTGACCCTCGATAATAAAAGAGAAAACCTGTTTCCATTGTCCACAGCTGTGTGTAAGCCATCGCCAAGTACATAATAGGCGCCGCATTTACCTACACAGTCACTGATTCTCCAGCGTTTAACTCATTCATCTGTAGAGTGGTTTGGGACACCTTGAGTATGAAATATGCTTTGTGAAATCAAATTCCATTATCCTTTACAGCACACCGACAAGCATTTTCAACCAAAAATTTCACAGTGCCCCTGTGATTCAATCTTAAGAGAGTCTCCTCCCGGTGTAGCAATTTGCAGTAGTGCTTCACCTTTTGGGGGGAAGTAAGTGCTCAATACACCATAAAACATATGCTAATAATGGTGGGCAAAAGTCACCGAACATGGACAAATGATTGTTGTTGGGTTTTTCTCTCTTTTTTCTTATATCGATTTTCTTTGTGGTTAAAATTATGATGGTTGTGTTCTCTATATTGGATGAGGTCTTATTCTTTCTTTTAGAGCTTCTGGATAAAAGACATTTAGAGACTTAGATAATCACCTTCTTAACTAGATTTGATCTGATTTTGAGGTCATTTTCATGCATTAGCTTAAAAGAATTACAACACAACTTAATAATAAATTCTGTTAACATAACTTAGCCTTGAAAAATAGCACTTACATTGAGCAAGTAATATTTTTAATGTTTTATTCACTAAAGCCCAGTTCAAAAGACATTTTGATCCATAATCAGCAATGTCCTTAAGCACGTCCAGAAATTTAGAACCAGAAAAAACAACAGCAATATAAGGGAGTTGTGTCTAAGTCTCATTAGAAGTGAGCAGAAATCAAGTGCCTGACTCCCTTAATATTTTTACCGTTTCTAGCCAAGGGCATACAAAATATATGCTAAGTGTTAACCAGGGTCCAGAAGAAGGGGCTGTGACCTCTAGAGCTGCCCCCCATCCTGTGCTCTTCTGTGATTCTGTGTGGTCTCCTACCTGCTCATTTGAGGGAATTCACAGTACACCGATTCGTTTACAGGATTACAACGGATTTTTGCACCATGCTGACTATAATGTTATCCAAGCGACAAATAAGCAAGCAGAGGAGCAAGCAATTGGATTTTTACTTAGGCTGCAAAATTAATTTTTAGCAAAGTTACGTTATATAGGAAAAAGGAGGAACAAGCAAAGCCACATGGAATAAGAATAAATATTGGCATAGGGGATGTACTATTATGCATGCTTTGGATCATATCTCTAAAAAGTCTCATAACTACAGTTCGACTGAGGGAATGAAAAATGTGTTATTCTCTCGCAGCTTTTTCAAATGTACAGATTACATGGACTGAATTAATTTCTAATTGTTCCCTGATGTGCGCTGGAAGGCAAGATGCTCACTGCAGAAGGTTCCACAGTTGTGTGAATTTGTGTACTTCCACATGCTTAACTTCATAGACCACAGACATGATATTAGAAATCAAATAATTAATCAAATTAAGCTCTACCTGAACTATGTGCAAAGTTGATGGAGTTAACACGTGCATTTATTGGGGAGGTAAATGTCGTTAAGCAACTGGGGAAAGAGAAGAATATGAATGTAGAGTGAAGCTATTTAACTCATTTGGTAATACTGTTTCCCAAGCACTAAACTGACAAATATGTTCTGCAATAAGGGATTATTTACAACATGTGTTGGACAATTGCACATTCCTCTTTTGTTACACCCTCAGCTAAAAAAACTAGGACAAATGGTCCCCAAATGCAAAACTACAGAAAGCGACATTTAAAATAGGACATTGGAAACTGGAATGAACAGCAAAATGCATGAAGTCATACAGAAGGCCAAGGTGAAGTCAGCACGGAGACAGATGCACACTAAACCACATTGGCCCAACAGCCTCTTAGTGTCAAAACTGCAAGCGTCCTTCCTGCAAAGAGCAAAAGAAAAAGGCCGCAACTCCCCTACTTGATACATCACTGGTTACTTGACCAATGATTTATATCAGGTGCCTAACGTATCCGCTCTCAATTTTTCTGCAATTAAGGAGGGCAGGGCAGGCCAGTGACAAACGGTTTTCCTACAGCGCTTTTGGCTTTTGCTATTATCCCTTAGATATCTTTAAACTAATTCATCCCTCTCTAGAATCCCAGGTTTGGGTTGATAAATCAAGTGAGACCTGTGTGTGCTGGGAGCTGATTACAGGGTCATTCCTCAGCAGAAATGTTTGACCATAGTTTCCCAACTTCATATTTTATCTAGCAGCTGGTGATGTATCATCACTAATCCAAATGCAAAGTATCAGGAAATAAAAGAAGGAGGCACTGTTTATAATAAATCACTGACAGGGAAAGCTTGACCTTTTCATTTCCTACAAGGTATTTCATTGTTAGACCACAGACAAACAGAATTTTTCATCTGGTGCTTAATATGCATCAGAAGAGAACAAAGGTTTATAAGAGAAGAAGAGGAGGGTACTACCTCCACTAGAGGACACTTATCTTTCCATAGATCAAAAAGACAATATTGTTAATAACACTGTTTTTAAAAAAAACCTTTACTCTTCTTATTAGATCATGATTTAATGATAAAATGCACTCCCTTACCTTTCATCCTGAAGGGAGATTCAGAGATGCTGTTAAAATGCTCCTTTACAGCATGTTATTTTTAAGGACAATGCTTGTCTTTAAAAACAAATATAAATGACTGACACTGTAATGATGTATAAACATAAAATGATAACATTGCTATTATTAATACTCAAGCCTGAAATGTATCTACCATATGTTATTATTGGTATAGGAATTGTGGCTGCAGATGGGAATGCTGTTAAGATTGGATGCAGCACAAACACCTAAAACCATCTAAATAAGAAGCATCCTCTGTGAGGAGCCTCCGTTTCACCTTTCACACACAAAGCATGGGAAACAGAAGTACAAAACAGACTTGATTTATTTGACACCTTTCTCACAAAAAAAAAAAAAAANTCCTCCGTCTATCTCTCCTAGCCCTCCAGCAGGTTACTTGGTGCCCAACTGCAAGATTCAGCTTCCTGCCAAGTATAGCAGCCACAATATTTTGTTAAAAGCATGGAGGCTGTCGAGATGCACATCCCCTTTTCCTCCTTTTTAACAACGTGACCCACTGCCAGAACAAGACACCAGGTACATCTGCTTTTGCAGCCTGGAAGGATTCAAGCCATGGCTCAATGTGCCTCAGCACCAAGAGCATCCTAAATACTCCTTCAAACACACATGCACCTATAATCATATGGAACCAACTCAAGATCACAGCAGCAAGTCCCCTATATCTTCTCTTTTCTTGTAGAGTATCACCTCGTTGCATGTATAGGCCAGAAGTTGGCTTCAGTTCCCTTAAAAGTTGGCAAATCTCTGCAATTATTTCTAAAAAAGCTTTGTTAGGAGCTTGGAAAACCTGAAGCCGTCCATGCTTACACATTCATACACATTCAGCTTCGTGAGATGTATAACACCTACTACCAAAGTATCTAAATGTGTGCATGACTTCTGTCATTAATGAGGGATTCTTTGGAGTTTTTTTCGCCATTCTCCTCCCTCCCCAAGAATCATACCAGAAAAGCTTCATTTGTGCCTCTAACAGACCTTTCCGTCTTGGATCTTCAGTAGGTACTTACATGTTCGCCTAAGTTAATACAGCAAAAAGCACTGACAGAGATGTTTTACTATGGCCTACTTACAGTTTTTATACCAGTCTGGACACTGAGATTGCTGACAGCTGGTGTCTCCAGCAGTACCAGCACCCTCAAAAGTGAGGAGAGCAGAGCCATGGCTTTGCTCCTCCTAGAAAGCTGGAGGATATTCTGATCCTGGAGAAGCATCATCTCAGCTTGCTCAACAATAAAAATGATATTCCAGCAAACCCTATTGGTGTTTCTGTTGTATTGGTAGGCTCCAACCTCACCCTCACGGAGAGCTGTCACATCACTACTGCTAAGCTGCAAGTGGCTTTTTTAATTTGCCAGCATCTTAATGTATTTTACTATCATTAGCTGCTACTTCTCACACAAAACAGGTTTAGAAAATCTATTTTACTAAGAGCTAGTATATCTAATTTGTACGAATTTACTAAAGCTTGTCAGTCACACTAAAGCATTTAATCATCTGTGACATTAAAATAAAACACTTTAAAACCTTTGGCACAGAGTGTGCCTGTTAAGAAAGTACTGTAATAGTATTCACTCTGCTGGCAACACAGAAAAGAGCAGCAGAGAAATTAACTTGAACAAAATACGGTCATTCTTATAAAACTTTCACACTAGTCAAAGTTGTTGGATGTTCCTTCAAAGCACAGCTTATTCCCACTGTATTGACTTGAGATGTTTCAGCCTTCTATATACAGCCGCCATGTAGGCAGGGGGAACCTATTATAAAGTCAATACTAGGAGGTTGCAGTGTAATTAGAACCCCTCATTGCCCAGAGGAAAGGAAAAAAAATGTAGGAAACCTTCTCTCTGCTTTTATATTACTACTGAGAAAAAAATCTGAACACTTAAATTAGAGGAGTTATCTTATGGGGAATATCTTTTTGCCCTACTATGTTGAACCTTTACCGGAGTTAGGACAGTTAGAGACTGTCATTTAATTTCACTCCTCTCCTCCTGTCTTCCCTTTAAAAAGAGAAAAATAAGTTGGTATTGTCATACATTCACTTCAATCCAAGATCCAGACTCAAGGAACATCACCAAATATAATGGGACTCTGAATTAAATAAGAATTTGCAAAGCTGAGCCTTAAACAGTGCTATTTAGTGCTAAGAGTGCAGCAATCCAGCTCCTCACTCCGGAGCAGGGAACAGGCAGCTCTCTTGGGCCCCAAATTACAGCAGAGGGGGAGAGCCCCTGCCTGGCCACAAATCCACGAGGGTTACAAGCTGATCCCAGCGCATCAGCCTTGGGGCTCCCTGCAAGATTAACACCTCTATCAGTGAGCTCATGCTCTGGATTACAGGATTGATAGTAGTGTGGCACGTCTTCTTTAAAATTAAAAAAAAAATAAATACAAGTTAAACAGGAGCAATAAATTACTGTAATTTCACATGCATAAAAATGCACCCTACTAAACATTCTTCAAGGTTTGCACGGCTGCCTATAGAACACTACAAATCCTACATAAAAACATCAAAGACAATATATTGCTATAGCAAAGTTTACCCCTCTAATTTTGTTTCTTCATGTGCACAGCTTCCATTGCTGTTGATGAGCATTCTGTCCATGTATTAGCAAAAGAATAAATTCCTTAATTTTCAAATCACAGTCCTATCTTCTGTAAACTAGAACCTCTCCTCCTCCTAATTCAATTTGCCTCTCTGAGACTGTCCCCAAAAGAAGGTGAATCACTTTGTGAAAGGCACCTCTACATGACTGCTGCAAGGAAGTCTCCCTTCCCTTTAAGCATTAAACATGTCCAAGGTAAAAGAAAATATATTCAAGAAACGTAGTAAGGAAAAAGGAAGTGCCTGGAAATTTGCCAAGTTCCACGTTAGTTTAATTTGGATGTTACTAACCAAAGGCCAAGATTAGAAGTGCCCGTATTTCATTTCAAAATAAATAGCAACTGTTCACATTTCCAGTGAACTCCTGTCTCACACAATGGTGTAAAGAAGACAGCTGCAGCAGGTACCAAGCTGAACTTCATGCACTCTTGAGAATAACCTACACAGTCCTTCTGAGACATGTTTCTTCCCCTCCAATTTCCAAAGGACTTAGGGCAAATGATCTCATGGGTAGCTGGAAGAGTCAATATGAAACAGGAGCATCTTTTCCAAGGAAAATCCCCCCTTTCCCAGAGCTCTAAATTTTCTATGGTAAAATACCCACTTCTCCCCACTGAGGTTATAGTTTTACTTCTGTAAAAGGCAAATAAGCTTTTTTTCTGGGGAGAGCGCTTGCCAGTGTGATAAAATGAAGAGGCAGTGGCCAGGCCAACTAGGGACTGAGCATCTGTGGCTCCTCCCAGCCCATGGTCACCCAATGCAATTAGCAGGCATGCAGCACGCTCACGGTGACCGATGGAGAAACCCTTCATGGAACACCTAGTTAAGTCACAAAGCTGCTTGTGACAGAACAGTATGGATGCTAATGGTTTCCATGATTTCAAAAAGCAAAAGGATGAATTCTTAGAAGAAAAAAGTGCATCCTGGGCTATTAAATTGAGAATTGCTTGGGAAACTCAAGAAGAGTGTCATGTATGGGGGTGAGCATCCTGAGGAAGTATTACAGTCGGTTCTCTGTTCTTATCCTCTCCCCATACCGCTCGTGACAGACCACTCTGGGAAACAGATACTGGGGAGACAAATCTCTTGTCTGACCAGGTATGGCAATTCTTACACAGGGCTGCACGACCTGATTGCTTAGCTCGGACGCTAGACACACGAGGGTCTGGGATACTAACTTCATCTGTTTCTCCCATTCTCATTTCCAGCCTGGTGAAGATGAAAACCCACTGCCCGTCCCAGGTGTAAAACTGGGAGAGACTGAACAGCTCTGCCATTGCCAGAGTCGGGAGCTGTGGAACAAGACCCACGTCTCTCTGCCAACTGCCCTGAAAAAGTCTTCTCATTTTCCTCCCTCTCCAGCCCAGGAGCAAAATCAACCAATATCAGGGCTGTCTTCACAGCACTCTCCAAACCTTGCTGGTAATTCCTTAAAGTGCTTCTGGTGAAAAAGTTTATGATTGGTTTGGTTTGGTTTTGTTTTTGGTTGTTTTCTGTAGTGGGTTTTTTTTTTTCTTAAAGCCTGGTTTAATATCACTTTTTTTTTTTTTTTTAATGCCCTTTTCTCCCCATCAAGAGAAGAGCTTTCCCTTTCCCTGCCAGGGACAACCAGAAGTGGTCCAATACCCCACAGTTTCTCCCCACTCCATTGAGATGCTCCGTTCCCGCGGCACCCACAATGGCTGTGGCACTCCACTTCCCTGGGATCCTGCAAGGGGAATTCCTCCACTCCAAAACGCTTTCCTGAAATTATAAATAATGAATACTTGGACTTTTTCAGCACTACCACTACCTCGTCTGCAGTGGTGCAAGGCCAAACAAAGCAAAGCATGAGGACAAATGTGAAATATTATATTGGACTAATATAGTTGGAAAAATAGACAAGTTCTTCAGTATATAAATCTCTCTTTAGGCGACCTCATGCATCCAAAGTTTGTGCTTCTTCCTGACAGTTGTTCTAATAGACTTCTCCTTTGGGAGTTTCTTTGTTTTAATTTGACAAACAATTCAGCAAGCTTGTCAAGAATTAATTAGGCAGCTCAGGCAAAAAAACCCAAACCAGCAACCTTCTACCTCTGCTTACAGCAGGCCTGTACCAGCCTAGCTGCACCTATATTTCTGCTGCAATTCATAAAACCTGTATTAATCTGCAGATTGCCTTGCCTCACAGAACCTCAGCAGCTCTCAGTCTCCTCTGATTCTCTGTTTGGCAAAACAAAACTCAGGGAAGAAAGAAAATGATATGGTAATTAAATTCCCTCTCTGTTTTAAAGGGACAAGCAGCCTTTCTGTACTAATCTGCTCCTTGCAAATTCAAGACAAATACAAGGGAATTAATATTGTACAGTTCTTGCTAATGTACTAATTATAAATTGCTGGCTACCAAATGGAAAGTAGGAACAATGATACACAAGATGTTATTAAAAACCATTTACAGTAACAGGAAGTTGACAATTTCTATCCAGAGGATTCTGCTATAGCAGATAGGATTACACTGCAAAACTAAAATCTCCAATATAATTCTCCAATTCTTTCTTCATCAATCCTGTCAAGATTAAGGAGGTTTTAGGTCATGGTAATTTGGATGGGGAAGGATCCAAACCTGTGAGTATGCTCAGTAACAACCAAACCCCAGAATTTTCCATGGGTAAACAGTGAAACTTAATTAACAGGTTAAGCAAGTGATCTGAGGGATTTTTGTAACACCTGTTACCATATGCTCAGAGGGAATATTTATAGCAATATTTGACACAGCACCCATATCGACTATAGGCCAAATGCAGTAGATTACATAACCTGGTTTTCTGATTTTACTCTAAACACAGTTGCCCTTCTCCATATGTTCAGACTTCTGTTGACTTTTATTTTTGTTCTCCTGCAAAATGCATCATAACTATGCAGAAAGGATGAAGGATTTTTACTTTTTCAACTTTGATAAAATGGAATATCGTCCATCAGGGTGTGTTATTGCTCAGAATACAAAGGGGATTGATGGCTGACAGAGGATGATATTAAAGTGTCACACCAGAAATATTTTTAGCTTAGCATACACAGCATAGAATTAATTCCAAGGAAAGATTATTGGTTTTGCAGTGTATAACTAATGATTTGGGGTTGAGTCATCTCATCCTATCTCTAGGATTCAGCTCTAGCACCTTTAGACCCTCCATCTCCTTAGAAAAAGCAGTGCTGTTGTGGTTTAACCCCAGACAGCAATTAGGACCACTCAACCACTTCCTCACTTTCCCCTGCGGGATGAGGGAGAGAATCAGAAGGGTAAAAGTGAGAAAACTCATGGGTTGAGATAAAGGCAGTTTAATAAGTAAAGCAAAAGCTGTGCACCCAAGCAAAGTGAAACAAGGAATTCATTCACTATTTCCCATTGGCAGGCAGGTGTTCAGCCATCTCCATCATGCATAATGGTTACTTGGGAAGACAAAACTCTGTAACTCCGAATGTCTCCCCCTTCCTCCTTCTTCCCCAGCTTTATATACTCAGCATGATGTCACACAGAATGAAATATCCCTTTGGTTCGCTGGGGTCAGCTTTCCTGGCGGGGCCTCCTCCAATTTCTTGCATCCCCCCAGCCTACTCGCTGGGAGGGTGACAGGAGGAGCCAGAAAAGGCCTTGACTGCTTAGTAACAACCAAAACCACCAGTGTGCTTAGCAACACCATTCTCATCCCAAATGCAAAACATAGCACTATACCAGCCGCGAGTAAGAAAGTCAAGTCTGTCCCAGCTGAAACCATGACAAGTGCAAATCTCTCGAGGCTGCAAAGATTTCAAGTTTCTTGTGCTGGAAGTTTTGAGGGACTGGCTCTACAGAACTGAAAACACAGCAGACTAAACCAAGAAGTCTCAGATCAGCTGACCTAGATCTACCTCTACAATGCTGTAAAGGCTAGAAAATCCCTTAAACACGTCTTCATCAAGTGTAGCATACAGAGAAAAAAAATCACCTAATTATCAAAAAAAGGGGATGAGTCTAATTCTCAGCATCTTATGGTCAAAGATCTTATATGAACATTGAAGTGAAGAAAAGACAGAGGAGGAGAAACATGCATGTAATGCAAGAGCCATGTGGCATCAGCAAAACCATGCCTTTTGTAAAAAGCGTGTGATTTCTACCTGATCATCCAACTAACAGTAGGCAAAAGGATTCTCAGTGGTTATCTGATTATTCAATTATCTTAGCAAGATTATTCCTGTTTGTATTGTACCAATCCCACAGGTAAGGATCAGATGTCAAGGAACGTGCTCCAGAAGGTATTAAGACTGTCCTCGTTGCTTTGGTACTGCTACTTTGCATGGAAAATGTTGTGTCAGATTACCTGTACTCTGTATGCGCTGCTGTTGTAAATATAACTTTCTACCTGGACTACATCTCCCGTGTTGCAACAGGGTCCCGTCATGTGGAGAGAAAAAACAATAAAGCATCATGCAAGACATCTGACCGGGAGGTCTAGTCACTAAAGGAGTATGTGATCATGAAATAACAGTTCCTGGGAGACACTACTGCAGCTTTTCTAAGCAAAGGTTTCTGGGTCCCACCCCACCCCTCCAAAAAGCTGACTTGTTCTAAAAACAGAATTAATATATTTGAAAGTCTACTTTCTTTTATCCAATTATAGCTGGTCTGGAAAACTTCTTGCCTACTCAGTGCTTATATATATCCTTGCATGTGTAAATAATGCTACTGAAATCAGCAAAACATGCACATTTCTATCTCTATTAATGTGACTGGCAAATCAAGCTCTCAACAAGTCAGCACATAAAATAAAGACATATGGAATTAAATTCATTGTGTTCCATCAGTAAAAAGTGAACTCAAATTAATTATGCAAACTTTAAAAAAAACACATTTAGGGGTATGATTTGTTCAGAAGTACGTTTTGCACACTACCTGAATCTAGCTGAGAGAACACATAAAACATTCATTTTTGAATGAACATTGTGCTCGTTTAGTACAATACACTCAGCCATAATGATGTAGCTAACAATTTTATGGTCTTGTATGATTCATGCTGCAAAGGATACCATGCCACACTGAAACCTTTTTATTATCAATCACTGGGAAACACAACCTTGAAGATTGGCATTAATTAAGAGGGTAAGGATTTACAAATGCTCCTGCTTCATTCTCTCTAAATATAAATATTCATGGTAGTATCTATGGATCACTTCTTGAAGTAAAAATTGATCCTGGAAAATGAGAACTTGTAAAGAAAATAGAAACATAATTATGAAAGCCTGTCTTCAAATCCTGCAACTGGAATACTTTATAATGATCATTCTTCCTTTTTTGTAAAAACAGTAATATTGGAATAATTATGTAAATATGACAAAAGTAACCACAAAATTGATTCTTTATTAAAATCAGTTTTAAAAATAAAGAAGCTGAAAATTCTATTCACTTTCTCCCTTTTCTCAGTCCAGCAGGCCTGTTAAACATGCACCTATCATATGTAGTTTTATATCTCCATTATCGTGGGTTCATACCAATATTACTGTCACTTCTATACGTACATCTTCCCTAACAAATCTTACAGTTTTTTTCTAGGCGCAGTCCCAAGCTGGGCATTGGCCACAACTAAAGTAGATGCTTTTCATTTGTATTTATATTCCTAATTCTCTTTGTGTAAGTAATTATAGTAAATGCATGCACGTTAAGCACACATTAAAATGAACATACATAACTGTATTACCTGCTTGAAAATCCATTACTTGTTTTAATATTTATTATTCCAAAACACACTAAGTAATATATACATGAAAAAATTACATATATCGCAATAATAAACATAGAAGGATTAATTCCACCTCACCTAAGATATGGATAAATAATTCATTTCTTAAAAACGGATTAAGTACTGTAAATAAAAAGATTGCCAGCAACTAGTGATGCCTGTGGTAAGGAACTCATTCCTGCAAAGAATCTATGCCTCATCAGACTGAGGTAAGACACTTTGCTAACTACAGATCTAAAGAAAACACAGAAATTCAAAGTCTTTACTGGCTTTATACACAAGAAGAAAAGTAGGTTTCAACTACATTATTTTCTAGGTCATCAAGAAACAGATGTTTTTCATTTCACATTTCCATAAGTAAATAAAACTGCTCCTGGTGATAAACATTCAGGCAAAATGACGGAAAACATTGTCTCCACAACCGTCCTGAAGGTAAATGAACAACGTGAACTTGCCCACACTTGATTTCTCCAAGTTCAAAATCTGCCAGCTAACAACTGGCAAAGAACACTGATAAAAATCAAACCAAACTGACTTCTTAGTTCCTTTGATTTTTTTTTCTCCTCTTTTAATGGTGTTGACAGGATTAATTGATGATGCAAAAATATCTTTCTGTCTCTTCAAACCCCTTGTTGATCTATTTTGTCTTTATTATTTTGTTCCAACAAGCATGCCCCAGCTTCTGGAATTCATCAGTCTAAAACACCATTTAGTATTTTCTGTTCTCAGACCAGCTCTTATTAACCTAAAACATGCAGTGAATAATGCCTATGCATGTATGGCCTGTGATTAAATAGAACTATATTCAGGGCTTTCATGTATGAATTCTCCTTGGGAGAAAAATTGCCATGCTGCCGGACAGCACATTTGAATTTTCTTCCCTATCACAATTATTTATTATTTCTATTAGCTAATGTTGTTTTACTCCTAATTATGGGTAATTAGATGATGACTTGTCAGCACAATCCATTCACTTAGAAGCTTCTACATTTAATTAACTCAAGATGGTTCTGAACATTTAAATGTCAAAACAACATTTAGAAAACAGAACATTAACATGTTGTTCATTGAACTGTACATTATAGAATGTGACTTAAAGAACCAAAGGTTTCAGTGTGATGACAGCTCTCGAATTCTGCTTGTAGAGAGTCCAAATTTGCTGTACATTTTGACAGCTTTACTACAATGGCTTTGGGCTTAGCAGGTCACCTGCTTCAGGGCTGATCTGAGAATACGAGCTACTGCGGGGCTTCATGGATAAAAGTAAAACACCTTTACCAAAACCAGCATCTATGAAACCTTCTCCAACCTCAACTTCTATCCATTTTGATGGGTTCAGCATAGGGATGGTTCCTCTCAACAGAAAATGGAAAGGAGTGGTAGAATCAAAACCATTATCAATTGAAGAAGGGGTCTGTACAGGGGAAGGTTTAAAACAGCAAGGCCTGCACAGTCATCTATATTCTGGATTATGTGACAAGAGATGACGGATGCACCCATTTCTGTCTGTTTTTACCCAGTCCTGGTCACAGCTAGTCAGAAGGCGGCTGATGGGAAGTTTCAGAGAAAGAATCTGCCCCAGCTACAGTTTTGTATTTAATGTTACTACAGCTGAAAAAGCACCCTTGAAAGCCTGAAAAACTGTTCATTTGGCGCACAGGAAAGAAAGTTCAGGGACTTCTCATCAGAATCATTTTTTTGAAGCTATCTTAAAGCACTGTAGACCTGTTATAAGAAGGGACACAAAGGTTCTGTTAACACAATGGTGAAAACAATCAGATAGCATCATGGTATAATCAGAATACAGAAATTATACAGCACTTTCAGATTACGTTTGCTGAATAAAGCATTGTGCCAGTGTTCTGTTACTATTCAAGCCAATACCGAGACAGAAATCAGATTGTTTCAGTAGTGCCAAACACTAAAAAACAGAGTTTTGCATTATAGCATTTCAAGAACAGAGAAGTAGACAAAGGAGTATTGCAAGAGATATCTCAGGTCACAATAACCTATAGTTTTTTTCAACAACTTAATGATCATGTTTTCTCAAAAGATGAGGACACTGAGAATATTATTAGTATAACAGCTGAAACTGTTTCATATTAACAATGAAGTTCATCATTCTGTTTGTTCATTATTCTGCAACATACCTGTCCAAAACTATCATTAAGCAACCTACCTGACCACCTTAACATGAAGGTTTTCTATTTGACATATGAAATCATAATACGATCTTATGCAGCTTAGCAACTAATGAAATGTTAGTGCAGTTTTCTATTCCTGGCAATAGCCTCAGTCTCTTTCTCCTCAAGGGAGTACAGCCTCACAGTGGAAGGAGGAGTGAAGGATGCCAGCCCAGCCAGACAAGGACACCAGCCACTGGTGAAGAAAAGATACTTCAGACACTTAAATAAAAGATATAAACAGGGATTTGGCCTTGGGGGCCCCTATGGGCCCTGCTGGAGGAAGGCTGGAAGAAGAGCTCATGACCTGTCATGGTTTTGAAAATACACCTGGGAACATCTTCCTTTCCTTAGTCTACCCTGAGCTTGCAAGGTACTGTGCCCAGGCAGGTAAATTCTAAGAGTTAATCCTTATTCCTACAGTGACCAAATGTAAGAGTTTTCATATCAGAAAACCTGCCAGAGGGCAGCTGAGATGTTTGAGATAATATCTAATGAGGAGTTACCTTTTCCTCTTATCTTATCAGGACCTTTGGAAGGAGGCTTGGAAAGGCTTCTGGGCTTCATGCCTTGCTCACAGCCAGCTAGATCACTGGACAGAGGCAGACTCTTGCAAGGCTACACATCAGTAAACTGCGGCTCTAAAGCTGCCTTTGCCCTGACTAAAAAGTATCATTACAAGAGATTCCTTTGATAAAGATTCCGAGTTGATGGGATCCATCCTGCTCTATCAAAGCTTCAAACTGTTCTGCAGGGTCAGCGCTTCTGGAATTGGGAAAGGCTTTCTATGACAGAATCTAATCTATGGTCATCTTTCACCTGATACAGTCATTCGCTTAAATTTCTCACAAAATCCCCGTGGCCATCCAAATGCAGCTTCACAATGTTGAACAAAGCAACAAACCAAAAAACCAAGTCACCAAGTATATTTCCAGCACTAAGTCAAGTCATACATATTTCAATTCACACGGCATTTGCTCTTTCACATCTCTGAAACTTATCCTACTTTTCACTCTGACAAGCTGTCATTGTTTCTAGTAACACATTTTTGTTTCCGTGTTGGGAGACTTTTCATTACCTTCTGTATCAGAAGAACTGTTTTCTACATTACATATCCAAAATGCCCGAGTTGAAAGAATGCTGCCTGCTTGCTTTAGTACCAAAGCTAGAACTTGAGAGTCAACACAAATGACAATAAAAGGAAATTACTGAGAATTTGGGGTGTCTCATACCAAGTACCAAGACACAATAACTTTAAGGCCTATAAAATAAACTATTTCCTTCTGTTGTACAGTAGGCATTATTCATTACCTGTACGGCTTTGTTGTGGCTGAGCTGTGTTTTGGTACTGAACATCAACCACATGACAGAAATGTTTCAGCCTTTCTATTCTCTTTCTACAAACGCAAATGTAACCGTAACCCCCACATGACAGGTACTCCCACACATACTGGTATTCAATCAGCCAGGCGCAGTTTGAACAGCACGGTGCCCAGCTGAAGCCGCGTAAACCAGCACCTATTAGCTGCTTCCTTTGATTCTCCTGCTACTGCTCAGACACAGTGCAGGATGTTGCAAAGGATAAGCAGCATTAAAAACAGTCCAAAAAAGTATTATCTCAAACAAAGGTCAAGAAGGTACTCGGAAGGCTGTTGCTGTTTCACTTTTTGGTTTTTAAAACAAACTGTCCTGTCAAGATCTCAATGATTTTCCTGCGCCTGAAAGATAATTCAAGATTTCTGTATAGTGTGAGAAAGTCTAAAAGAATGCAGCATGCAGTGTAGCATCTCAGAGCCTCTGCTACAAGACTGAAAAAGTGAAGAAGCAAAGTAACCATGATGAACGCCTTTTCCTACTCCTGTTTTTTAGAATTCTAATTCCTGTCCTCTCTGTTCCGAAATTCTTTTCTATTACCAATCGTAAGACACCATTTTCAAAGCTAACTTCACTTTAAAAAGATGCTGTTAGAGCCTGTGCTGGGACTGGGGATGCTACTTCTGCCTTTCACAAAACTAACAATTCTTTACATATTATTTTCAGCTCCTAAAAGCATCCAGAAAAAGCTGGGGCAGAGCCATCAGTCTGCAGCTATGTTGTTCATGACAGTGCCATTTTTTTCTCATGATAGTAGTGTTCCAGATTCTTAACATGCAAACCCACTATTTTTCAAATTAATGAATCTAGAAAGTTAAAGCGCACGTCCGACGGGCTACGAGTGAATTTGTACACACATACATGAACACATACAGAGGAAGTCTTGGGCAACACAGTAAAGTTTTTGGCTGTGTGCTCTTTGAAGCTCTATGCTATAGAGTTAGACATGCCAAAAGTTGAACCTTCGGTAAGACTGAAATAAATTAAAAATAAATACAGAAATTCTCAACGGCTGGTATGTGTCTTGGAGAGCCTCAAATGACCAGTGATTTTCAGCTTGCACAGTCACTATGCTATAATTGCATTGTTGTGAACTTTTACTAGTTGATTGCTCCCTTCCAACCTGCCCATTTTTTAAATCATCACAGGCCTGTTTCCGTTCGCGCCGAAGCCAAAGGCTACGTTCCAACTGCTGCTCCTGGCACATGGGGCAGGACTGCAACCCACAACGCACGCTGCAAGCAGAGGAAAGGTCTGTGAAGAAAGGGGTCCTGCTGCTCCCACTGAAAAGTCTGCAGCAAAAATATTCTTTGTTTCCATCAAGAATGTTCTTGATGCTAATATATTTCCGAAGTGGGTTTTCTGGAAACGCTGCATAGAAAACTACAAAGGGATTTCCCAAACCTCAAAAAAAAAAATAAAAAAATCAACCTACATCTGAGCTGGTCGCAATGGTGCAAGTTTGACAGAGTCAGGGTAACACAAAAAATTCCTTCAGTTTTGAGGCATGCTTGGACAGCATTGACTGTATTTCTCTAATACCAATATATTTGACTGAAATAATCCTTCAGCCAGGCACCAATTCCTCTGCCATAAGAGCGACATGGAGTCCTGATCTCGACTAAAATATTTTGAATCTTTCAGAATATAACCACATGCAGAAGTAATAACTGGGGATATGTTTTAGCAGTCCACTCATCTCAGTGAAGGATATATAAGTGGCATCAAAGTACTGGATATTGGTGTTCTGCGATACTTATGTAAATTGTAACTATTTTGGACACAGTTCTTTATGTTAGTGCTAACATTTGTGGCTTGCAAAAGGTATTTTTCTACGCGTATACTTGGCATTCCTACTGGAATTGTAACAGTGAGAAAGCATCACAGGCATCTAAAGGGGGTTGTGCATGAAGTGCCTGCTCCCTTTAAATCCTACTTAAGCCTGAATGACTAATGGTCTTTTTCAAGGATGACTAGATCTGTGCATCTTTCCTGTGAACTTGATGCTCCCATGAAGCTAAGAAAGCTTTTATTAAAATACTAGCAATACAGTTACATTTTACTCTCAATACCAGCAAAACCAAGATTTCTACAGAGTAGAATACTTCCCAGAAGATCAAATTGCAAAAACGGCAAACCAGGAATGACTAAGAATCATACTAATCCAACAGAAAAACTGGTACTGCATTTCCAAAAAATAAAATCCAGTTCCAAACCTATCCTTTCATTCCCACAATCAAATACAGGTGCAGCTGTACAACCATAATCAATGGAGGATACACACAGATGTGCAACTACCCGATTTGCAAACAAAGAACGCACATGTCAGTAGCGTGGACGACCACGTCTTCACTTCAAAGAGTTTCGTACTGTACTTTGGCAGGCAAAAACATACATGTGTTTGGGAGGCTCAACAGCGCAAGAAACGATCATACGCTCACTAATCAAAATCCAACTGAGGCCTTCTTTGAAAATTTGGCCCTAAACGTTAAGCAGTGCCTGGGGGCTGATTAAAATTGACCTCTCTGGGGCATAGATCATGCAACACTAAGAAAACAAGCTGAAGAAACAGAAGCAAAGACTGCTGTTCTCTGCATCTTTATTGGTATGAAAACTCTTAAGACGCCAAACAAAGGGTGTGTTCGGGGGGAGACGTTAATATCTGAGGAGCAAGATCAAAAGCAGTTAACGTTCCTGGCACTGAATTGTGGCATGTGTATCTTTATACTTTTAAACTTACAGTAAAAAAAAAAAAA